>JAQGBY010006710.1:0-12715 GCA_034698785.1 Mycogona germanica
ATTGTGTGCACGAAGTAGTGTGACCGAGCCATTTAACTGGAAGCCACAGCAAGGCGTGGCCCGGGTCAGCTAGTAATCTTATACAATAATCCCCTTAAGCTTAAAACAATTGTGTGGGGAGTTGGCGAACAATGCAAACTGTTCTCTGTCCGTTTATTCTATCTCTATACCGTCGAGAATGAATGATTTCTGACCTTCCCAAAAATATTGTTCTTTGAAAAATAATTCTCCCGAGACTCGAGATTCAGAGGGGAAAAGAGAGGGGTCAGTCCAGCGTATTTTTCCGCTACTGCTACTGGACTGGGGCGGGATAATCTTTCCGCTCTCTAAAAAAAATAGACACGGTTTCTGATACAGGCCACACCGCGAGCTCCGTCCATTTGTCCGACGTATACGACCCGAATTCTCTCCCCTTCTCTATTTTATTGTTATTGCACCTCGGGGTGTATCCCAAGCAACTGCAAGCAGCCGCCAAATTGGCCATTTTCCCTTTTGTTCGCGCGATTTTCGGTCAGTCGTCGCCGCCGCGCCCACTGCAACTGCAGGGCCTCGAGTTTCAGAGTGTCCGACTCCCCGCCACCGAATTCTACTCGAGGTTAAGAAGGAATGCGCTTAAACTTCGAAGTAATCGTTCCAAACGCCATCAATATCAATCAAAATCGCCATCCAAATGTGCGCATTCCTGACGGCGCTTTTCCGATTTCCAGAAATTAATAAAATGAATTTCCAAATTTATAATCGGCACCATATGTCAAAGGCAAACAGAACATTTGCAACATTCCGCAGACCATCACGTTATTTCTTTCTATCATTTATTATTTTATTCTTAATTTTTATTTTTGCGGGTGCAATTTTGCTCTACTCACTTTTTATCTTGTTTTTACGAAAATGAATTCTTTTGAACCAATGATTTATAAAAATAACACCAGTCAAAATAGCTAGCGAATGTTGACAGTTCACATTGAATATTCATGTATAGGTGGTCACGGGGGCTTGAAAATCGTAAAACCTCAGAATAGATCAACATTAGTCATCATTGTTTCAAATTGATTTTTCGAACAGTGAAAGAACAACCAACAAAAACAGAACAACTTCACAAAACGATCCTTTGAAAATGCGTATGTTTCCTGTTTGGCAAATAAACGCTTCTCTTGACAACAGACATCTGCTAGCACATGCCATTAACGTTGCCTCACCCTTTGCTCTCCTTGTTTGTTTGGGTCATTTGACTCATCGCCATCCATCCCCCTTTCTCCCCTCTCCCTCGAATCAGAGTTACCCTCTGAAGCTCCGTGGACACCATCCCAACATTAAACAGCAATTTTCGAAGTCAGCGGAATTTCGCATTACAGTTTTCCCTTGAGTTTTCGCTTAGTGAATCTACAGTAGACGACTCCCCACCCCCCAAGAGACTTTGCCATTCTGTCACCCCCATCATCCTGTCTTCCTTCTTCCCCAACATACGTCATTTTCCGCCTCCCCAAACGAAAAGGTTAATTATTGTCAAACGAAGCCAGCATAGAAACGACGTTTAATCTAGTTTAGCCTTGACCTCAGACGATTAATTGTTTCTATCCTCAATCCACAAAACTATTGTACTTTGCTACCGTAGAATGTATCCCGTAACCAAGGAGCAAGAACTACGATTGAAGACTGTGAGGGAGAACGAAAGAGAAGAGTTAAAAAAATTACAGCCTCCCATGTAATGCGGATAATTTGCAGTTGCACCTATTATCCGCACGGCGCGTATCCGACTCCAGAGGAGCGTGCAAAAAAGCAAGCCTCTGTTGATAACATTTTCCCTTCTCTTTTTTCCTTAACCTGTCTTTCGGGTTAGTCCTATGTATAAAACACATGCAAATTCTCGTCGCCATTTACTTCTAAACCGATTTTCCAGTCTCGCCGGGCAAATTGCATTTGCTATTGTCGAGTGAAAAACGACGACTGCTGCGGCGTTTCCGTTTACCGGAGTTCGGCGTGACATCACCAACTAAAATCATACATCTCTTGTCTGATCTGAATCCCGGGATTGTATATTATTAAATAAGCTCGTTTAGAAATTTACCAAGTTTTATTAAATAAAATATTAGAAACTGAAATTAAATACCTGAATGTAAGTCTTTGAACAGAGTGGCGGCGGTGCATTGAGACTTGAGTCTCAAGATCTACACAAGATGGCGAACATTCTCAGTTTCTTGTATCTTATGGTCGGTCAGTAACCACTTGAAAAAGGGAACTGATTTTTTTTATCGAACTTCCTTTAGAGTAAAGACGAATCGCGAAGAAATCCTAACACAACTGCCTTTTGACTAAATATCTCGTATTTGCCTGTGATGGTTCTAGCCGTTGCTGCATTCGGTTACGTCAAATAATTAATGGATGCTTATTTGCGGAATGTTACTCTGTATCTGGACGAATTTCTCGATACTAGGGGACGCCTCTGTTTTCCGTGAAACCGGAAACAGACGCACCCTACGGCTGTAGTACCACATGTGCTTCGTTCTCCCAGTCGCCATTTTCGGATTAGTTTTTTTCCAAGTTCTTTCGTTGGACCGTGCACAGCATCATCGTCGCTTTCAAACACACCTGATGAGACCGAAGTGGGATTCAGTCGAAAACGTTTGTGTGTCCCAGTAAGTAGACGATCTAAATCGTAATTTCTTCAAATTTATATTTTTTCGGTGGTTATGACGGAGTGTAGCGTGGTCAGCCATCGTAATTCTTACAGATATCATTCCTTTCGTCGTATTATTCATGTACCCTTCGGATTATGCCGATTTGCTTTGTCATCATTAAATATCTCGTATCGGCGCTTAAAATTATAACGAATACTGGCACTTGAAAAACAAATGTGGGAAGCATGTACAATGAATACGAGCAAAATCATGGTATAAATAGACTTAAATATCGGCAAAGGATTGGAGTGCCCATTATACGAGTAATTGGCACGGTCATTACCTTAATAAGCCGGCGGTACATGTTTCGTTAACACCAGCAAATATGCAGGAAATTGCAAATTGCGTCTCACTAGAGGATTACGTACATCTATTTTAATACATCGGATCATTTTCAAAACACATTTATGTACGGTAATGACAACGGGGGTGGGGTGATAAAAAGAGTATGATAGGCATTCGCCGTGAAACGTAAAGAGATATGCAATTGTACAAATGTCGATTCAGTCAACCGGGGGAAAAATTGCTTTACGCACGGCTGCAGCCGCATAAAACACACTATTACGAGTAGTTTTCAAGGGAGCAAGTTATGTCGTGTCTAAATGAGCTTTTGCCATTATGTTTTCGAGGTCAGAAACGTGTTGTACCACAAAAGAAAAAAAAAGGAAATGGATGGGAAGAAATAGCCGTGGACGCGTGCGTCAGAACGCATTCCTATTTATTCGTCATAAAATCCTACAAGTTTTACGATATTGCCTAATCAGATGTAAAACGCCGTAAACGCGTCGTATAGAACCCAAACCCCACGGCCTCTCGAATATTTATGCAATACATAATATAAGAGCGAGTACATTCTTACTAAATCATATTTATCTCAAATCAAATCATTCGAATCAGTTGCCTCAAATGTGCGTATAAATTAAAATTAAGAGACTGCAGGCCGCTTTGAAGAGTATTTCAATATTTTAAAGGTCAGCTTGACAACCATTGAAGAGACAACGTTGAGACTTCGAGTATCGAATAATGTATGAGGGTAATTTTGGCCAATAACTTAAACGCCAGCTCGTCGACGTTTTTACACGGTCGTCCCGTGCTTTTTCACTTATGCTTAAATCTGATTTATTTGAATTGCAAATTTTTGCAATCAAGTTGTCAAAGAAATCTGTCTGTCGACGCTACGTGAGAAATTTTACATACTCGAATCAAGAATTTCTCACAAAGCGCGAGAGAATCAGCAGGTGGAACAAACGGCACAATGTATAGTAGTAATTAATGCTGATAATGCATGTACTGCAATTGCGATTGAACTTGTTTTTCTATCCTATTTCGTTAACTCGTTCAATATTTTTTTTTGAAGTTGAAAATACATTTCGAAAAATTATCAAAGATCTACGACTACGCCTACTTAAGTCAACGCCTTATTACTAAAAACAATCTAAGGAAGTAAGAAAACTAAATATTTTGGAGTTCTTCGCAATAATAGAAAATGAGAACAGTTTGAACTTAATTTGTTTCCCAAGCGATTTTTTGCAAAAATCTAACTTAGGCCAAAAAACACATGTCTGACCTAGATCGGCGTTATGACGAAGGGGGGGGGGAGGTCGTTGTTTAAATCTATCCCAGGGTGATCATTTCTTTAAAGAATGGTCACGCACCTTCCAGGTTTCTGTTTAACCCTTTGTGTGTGCAAAACATTTGCTTATCTTTCTTCGCACCTACCTGTTATACGTTGCGGCGTACGAATATAAACTAATAGAATAATATAAAAAAATAGAATAAAATAACAGCGATCAACGTGCACACTCAACCGTTATTAAGCGCTGCACGACCAAATTTATTACCATGGGACGATAAATTTTTGTTACGCCTGCCTTGGTACAGACAATTTGGTCTCGCGAGTACTTTCCTCCGGCCATTATTGTTTTTGTTCTCACCCTTTCTCGCCATTTTTTTTCGTCTTCTCTGCCATACAGATTAAAATATTATTATAGAGGGAACGATATCCTCCTCTTCGCTTCAAAACAACTGTATGCTGACATGCGGTCAAGTTATGGGCCTGTTTTTCTTTTCTTTTCTATCTTTAAAAATAAATCGTTGTTGCTATCGCGTTTTGGACTGTGTGCACTGCGCTGTATCACTAGGTGGCGTTCATCAATTGTTTACATGAGACTATTGAGAATATTTGTATTTTTTATGGAAATATTAAAATTGCCTGAAATAATTGGCAACAATTACCTTTTGAACCTTCATTTTTTTGCAGACGACAAAACAAATCTAGAAATACAAACCATTTCGAGATAAAAATCGAGAATTTCAGACAGTTCCATATGAACAACTTGTCAGCACTGAACATGCTCCATGTTCAGTGGCTGGAAATCACTGGAACCAGTTTTGTTTCATCTTTGAATAAAACGTAAAAACTAAAAATTATATATGATGAGTGCAGCAAACATACTGTAGCTTTTGGGCATGAGGTGCACTCGTTTCAATTTCTTCGGCAGGCGATTGGTGGGGATCAACATCCACTATATTATAGCCGCCTATTACTATAATTTTATTGTTTCGCGGAATTGGTAGTTGGTTACACTTACCTACATTTACATGTGGACCTGTGGCCTAAAGGCACGCATGCATCATTGTTCTACAAACAAATCGCTTTCCAGCTGAAGATTTATTCGATAGTCTAAGGCTGAACGCTGAACCCGCCGCTGGTCTAACCGATTACATTGGCTCGCACATAAATCACTGATTATACTTGTAATGATTCTTCGAAAATATTTCTTATGGTTTCTTTTTTGCGTCGTTAAAAGTGCACTTCACAGTAATGTTGATTAACGTCGTGTTCTGATCAAGTGTGAATCCCCATTACCTAATCGCAAATATGTAAAAAGGTTATAGATTTGATTATTCAATTTCAGTCCTCTTATAATCAAACCCTAAAAGAGATTCACAGCGACAGCCTCTTCAAAGTAATTAAAAGTAATAATAATAATAATTAATTTCCCATCACTGTACTACGGCTCCCACTTTCTCAATCAAACCTTACGATGCCTTCACAATTTGGCCATCAGTGTTTGGGCGAGTATAGTATCTTATCTTACAAGCAATTTCTTTTTTTGGATCGCACGAAGTCGGTAATTTAATCGGTGATTGGGAATACAGGCAAATAAATATTCTGCCAATAAGCTCCTTATCTTGTCTCATTCGGTAATCTATGGAGAACCGGTTTTCATTTCGACCAGGAACATCCATTTTCCTTACCAAATTGATTATGTCCTAAACCACGATGGCCACGCCCACAAACCATAACCAACCAACATTATTTTGCCGCGCGCTTAAGAAGCGTGATATATCGGCAGAGGTGGAGCAATTCGGTGATGCGCATCACACCAATGTTGAGCTGTTTCCAACCTAACAAACAAAAACAAGCAAGCTATTTATTACGAGATCAACTTCTTGGGCTTCAAACATGCTCATCTATATCATTCAATACAGAAATTAATTGACCAATTTTGAAATGGAAGATTATTTTGTGAGCCACGCACTATAATTAATTTAGAAAAAAATCATGAAACATTCGATCTCCCCTCCCACACATTTGCGAAATTGCGAACTAAAAATGCGCTTTCCACATTGAAAATAAATGTCGGCACTAAAATGGCAGAGAAACAAATTCTTTTTCGCCTTCAAAATGTTTATGTCAAATTGTTGCCAAATTGACGCTGGTAGACGAACGAACAAGGAAGGAGGATCAAGTTAAATAAGATTATGTTATTCTTCTTATCGTGACATGTCCAGCTGTAAACGAGTTGCTATATACGCTGAAGTGCGGACCAAATATTTATCTGGATGCGCCGTTGTCACAAGCTCTTCTCGACACTCCTTTTTTTTATTATACAACTGTCGTTTGTTTCCATCGTCTTCCAGTGTCACTGGTTGTCTGTCTGCGCGTCCACCGCATATTTTTTTTATTTCTTATTTATTTTTTATATTCCACGAAACCGCCTTCGCCCACTCGTCCAGCACATTATCGACGCACTCGAATAAATCCGGCACGTTTTCCCTCTTTTTACTCGTTCCGACGGGCTCTCTGCTAGATCTCTAGTACTAGTAGAGCCGACGACCCAAAACCGAGTATGTTCACAGATGTGTGTGTGTAAACATGTATATATTAAAAAAAAAAAAAAAAAAGGACAACGCGCAGGCGCATCTGATAGGGCTAGACAATAGTTTGTAGACTTTTTAAAAGATGATGATGTATAGCTTATTAATAATGGGCAAGTGTATACCGCGATAGCCGAGTGAGGTTTGCTCTCTCTCATTCCAGAACGATGGCCATTAACATTATGACCACGACCTGTATGGGCGAGGCTAGAAAACCGGATAAACTCGCATTCTTGGGTTCCCTTCGTCTGCGTTATTATTATTTTTTTAACGATTCGGCTAGGCCGTCGAGCCCAAAACATGGTTTTTGCCCGGAGCATAAAAACACTTATGAAACAAACATTCGCCTCTTCTCATTTGACCGAACTAATAAGAGTCGAGAATGACGCATTTTTATTTCCAATGGACATTTTAAAATTTTATATAAAGATGTCGGTTAGTGACATGCAGAGTTTCCTTGGAAAATTGCAAAAATTGGACTTGGCAAAGCATAATATATTCGCAGGTCGACAAAATATAAACACCCTAAATGCATTTTCACTTTGTAGGCCCGCCGAGGGAAGATTACGTACACGTTGACTGAATACAACACGCAGCCTTGTTCATCGAATGGATACTTGTGTTTAGATATGGGGACTGGTGGTTAGAGGCTACATCTATGGTTTTTGCTCCGTTAAATACCCCTCCCCCTTCCCCGCTTATTATCATATGAGTGAGCGCAGGGCTTACACTTTAGTCACATTGTAAGCGTGCTTGAGAAATATTTGAATTGTGCCTGAGATTGGGTGCAAAATGTTCATTCGAGATCTCGAGCAATTTCCAAAATGTCAGATCGCGTGACCATTCTGCACTGAAAATCACTTGTACCTACCTTCTCCAACACATTTGCGATTGGCGAATTTCCATCGAGAACGACCTGTAGTTAAGTTCTTGTTATAGCGGGGACTCGCCATGCAAGTCGATGTCTGAACGCTCCCCGTGAGTGTCACTAGTTTGTCCCTCTAACAGCAATATGAGCATCTGAAGTAGTGGTGGGGGGAAAATCCCAACTACCACATATTTGAAAACGGGGTAGATAAAATTTTTCCCCAGTACGCGGTGACAAAGGACACGGGGCGAGGAGAGGTGTTCTTGTCGGACTTTGGTTGAAGCGAATCGGTTTTGGGACGCTACCCCTTGTATGATAGTCAACGCGCCCCTACTGCATCTATCTCTAAGGATCAGAGAAACAAGAGGGGGAGATAATATGGGATGGGGGAAGACTAGGGAAAGAGTCTTCGTTTTTGGTTGAGGCAAAAGCTGCTAGCAGCGAATGAGAAACCAGTTTTCTCGCGCTAGTATCGAGCGAACAGCGGTGATTGTCGCTCCACAGTCCACAGAGAGGCTTTTTCGCTCCGCTAAAAATCATCGCTCGCTCGCCGCGCTCACTAAGCATTTTGCCGCGCTCGCTGCGGCACACACGCACAGAGCTAGGGAGAGAGCAGCGCTTAGATCGAAAAACGGGTGTTTAGAAAAATATATGTTTGTGCCGTGTCGCCGCCGCGCACAGAGGAGAGAACACTGTGTGGATTAATTTGTCATTGATGCGCGCGGCGCCATTGTACGTGTGCCCCCAGTAACAACAGAAAAACACGACGCGACCCATCGTCATCTTCGCCGCAATTTTTGGATTAATTTTGATTTTCTGCTGCTGTGTTTGGATTACCGATTTGTGTGATCGCGTCTACGAGGAAAATAATAATACCCTGTCGACGGTGTTTTTATTTAATAGAAAAGAAATTACGAGCGACTCACGCAGAGGATATTTTTGGTCGCGTTGTTCGCTCCCGGTTTCGTTCTCCCAAGACCCCCGGACAACATTTGGCCGCACCGACCGACGACCCGGATTTATGACGTCATCGTTGTTAGGTCTACTGCGTTGCATGCATAAGGATTAAGGAGAGAGAAAACCGTGTTTAAACTTGTGTGGAATAATTTGTGGTTACTCCGCGTGAATCCATCTTCCCACTCTGAAAACGGAAAATATAAAATTGGAAAGCAGCCGAGAAAGAGTACCGAGTGATCAATCAAGTGCGTAAAATTCTGCAGCTTCCCACCCTTATCTTTAAACCATGATTGGGGAAATATTTGTTTTATAATTCTGTGTTTTTATGGCGTGTGTGTATCCGAGAGTGGCGTCCTTTCGAGGCGCCATATGGGCCCTTTTCCCGACCTGACGCCAAAAGGTCCATTGGAAATATTGCGTAGGCCCTATGACTATTAAGAGGAGAAAAATTCTTAAATTTTGATTTTGTCATTGGATAACGTGCCCCGTTTGTGGAGAGAAGTGTTAGTCTTCCCTCCTGCCCTAGGCCTATCTTTTAAGTGTTGTTTGCCCAGTGTGTTCTGATCAAATGGAATTTCCCCCACCCCACCTATATTTTCAGTTTTGCGGCCGACCGTCGGGTGTGCAGGTTGCCTGTTGTCTCTCCCCCGCCCCGATAAGTCGGATTTGCTGGAGCTAGTGCGCGCAACATCCGTTTTCCCCTAGTGCCGGCGGAATCATGTTCCGACGATCGACCGACCAGTGGCGGCTGAACCAACATGACGGATTTTATTGAGCACCCGCTCTGTTGTTGCCTCACCGCCTGACCCCAATCATTCGCCATTTGTGGATTACTATCGACAGGTAGGTACCTGTGTGTTTGTGTGTGTCCTTTGAATCTCAAACATGTGGAGTCCATCTTAAAAATAACTCCTATCGCATCTGTCACCTTGATGAGGATCAGATTTTACTGAGACTGCGTAACTGCTGCGACGACGCAGGGGCTGTTAATTATGTTTGAGCGCGTCGGCCATTACTCGTGGTTGAAGGCAGGGTCGCGCTTTAGGCCTACTCGACGTTCGTGCATACGTAATGAGGCGCTGTTTGGGAATAAATTCATATTAATGATATGCGAAAACGGGGGGAGGTGGGGGATGAGTTTCGGCCTCAGACATTCCCCGCATAGTTTTCAAAATCCGGAGGAACTGATTGATTGGTGATGGATCTGTTCCATTTTATTTGTATGGTAGTGGTTGCCAACTGGCACCGTGTGCGTGTCTGTGTATGTTTTTCTCTTTTTCGCAGAGCCGAAAAATCAGTTCACGGGTTTTAAGCGGCACATGCTGCTATTGAGGGCGGTCTGGCTAGGTTTCGTAACTGAATTCGATCAAAATGTCTACTACAACACCCTGGTTACGTTACTGATGGCACTGTGCGTTCGTTGACTGCGTTCGGAAAACGGGACGAGAATCTAGATCCGTGATCAAAAATGACTGTTGGTAGTAAATTCATCGCTTAATTTTTTTTTCAGGGTGAGTGATGGGGGGAGGGTGTTAGTTTTGACTATAGGATGTGGGAAGGGAGAGGGGGATAGAAACCTCTGATCCTCTCGACAAGGGAGGCGAAATGGAGTTGGGGGATATGGTTGTTGTATAGCCTCCATTTTTCGCAGCTCTCCCTGCGAAACGCGAATAAATGGTAGACTGGAAAGCCTCTCTGCGCAGGTCCTTTCGTCTTTCAGCAAAAGTCGTGGGGGGCTAGTCTCGCATCCGAGGTGCCCACAGCCTTTGTTGGGATCGGTTGTGGCAGGGCTCGGGTTGTTAAAATTTGGTCAAACCGTGTTAGCCACTTGGCTTTAAAAAAAAAACAAAAGTTTGCTGTATGGTCGGATGTGTTAAGCGGGGCGCCCCGAATTCACAACACGCCCTAGTTCTTCTAAAATTCCAAATACGCGGTTAATAAATCCAGTGACACCGTGTTTCGTGTTTGTAAATAGATTATTTACTTGATTTTTCTAATCACGGTTAACTGGTTCCTTGAGGGTGTTCGAAACACGCAATGACAGATTTACATCGGCACGTCACTTATGTGTTAAACAAAGGGACATTTTCAATGGAGCTAATCGTACAAAGATCAATAATGTAAAAAAAACTTAGCTTTTAACAAATATTTTCGAAGTTTCCAGATTGACTGATTTTATTAATGCTCCACACATTTTTTAAAAATCAAAATTAAAAAAAATAAAACTAATCTTATTCGTATGCAAAAAACAACCTTTGTCCATTGTTGTTTTTGATGGTGCAAAACAGCTCATTTGTGTTTTTTGTAGCGCTCTCTCTCAAACCGGTTTTCAAAAATTGGTGGTTGGTGAAGTTAGGGAGGGATAGGGGGTTCTTATCGTGCGTACTTGCCTACATAATGTGTCGGTTTGTTATTTTATGACCCTCGCGGCCGCTTTGGTGTCGCCTCGATGTTTGCCATGCGCTTGTGTGCTCAATTATGGTTGTGTCCCCCAGCTTTGTGGAACGTCGTTGGGAGCATTTCTGTGACCAGCCAATCAATAATTGCATCTGATAAAAAAAATTTTCTTCTTTTTTTCAAACTTCAATATTTTAAATAGTAGGTCACCCAGAGACAGACAATATTTTAAGAAGAAAAACGGGCTACAATTTCTAAATTGAATCAGAAAAATATTCGATAATTCGACGTTCAATATTTTAAATAAAATTGGGGGTTGCGCCCGGGACAGGCCGGACGAAAAAAGATATTTTTAAAAAAAATTACCAGCCATAATCCATAACCAGCCAATAAATGCATGCTGTCTCTGAACGTCTTCGACTTTCGTACTAAATAAAACTTGAGGAACCGTTTCTGTGAAATTAAATTAAAAAGCATTTCGAGAATAGTTTAGGCGGAATTTTGAAACTGCACCATCTATCTGTATAATATAGACATCAACTTCGAATCTATTTGGAGAAAAGAGGCTTATTGGTACCACTACCACCTGCAGCGCCGATTTACGTACATAGGAGATTACCGGATAGGCTTTGTTTACAATGATTACAAAAGGTAATACTCGCCTATTTCTGAAGTAATTTAAAAGTTTCGAAGTGAAGGTACAAACTTAGTCAAACGAAATATTTTTTCTGTTAAACAAAATTTAGTTT
The DNA here is from genome assembly GCA_034698785.1 of Mycogona germanica. Classification (NCBI taxonomy): domain Eukaryota; kingdom Metazoa; phylum Arthropoda; class Diplopoda; order Chordeumatida; family Chordeumatidae; genus Mycogona; species Mycogona germanica. Next base: position 11,811 of record JAQGBY010006710.1, read on the forward strand.
TAACATATTTTCAAAAGAAAAACGAAACATTCTTTGTTAAAATGTAAACAATTAATTTTTATTTTCATTGATTGTTACTCTTAACCCAGGCGAAACCGGGTAACCTTATAGTAGTTATATAATATATCTGGTCACCACTCATTCTCTAACGCAGAATTAGTTAAAATACTACGACCCCGCCATAGGTTCTTTAAAACTGTTTAAAATTTTATTTCTCCTTTATAATGTTTTTTTGTCTCATTGCAAGGTGCTTGTTTAATGATGCAGGGGAGTTGTTAGATAACTTTGAAACAAATGTTTCTTTTGTCAGAAATTCTGAAAACCAAGCCACCAGTCGAATAAAATTGATTGGGCACATGCGTGTAACCGCTCTTCTGCTGACAAGACACGCCATATGCTATGAGGTGGTGACATGATCACTTTTGCCAAATAATTATTCTGACATTGCCGTATATAATCGGACTATTCTGCTGAGCCATATGGAATTTTGACTATTTTATTGTCTTTTGACGGCTCCTTTTATGGCAACAGCGTCAGACCGAATAGTATGTTGCGAAAATAAATGCCGCAATTCACTTGCCATATGCGCCGTCCCCTTCCACCAATAACGACCAAATCTGCATTATTTTACGACGACATTGAGTTAAATACTTAAAAGTTCGGTTAGGTTTAAAATAGCTATGAGCTGCATGCAGCATTGTCGTCCGTCCGTGTCGTGATATTTGTTTTTTTAAAAACGCGCCATCCATCAGTCGGAATAAATACAATATTCAACATTTCAAATGTTCCTCGCCTTAGATAAATATCAGTTTGCTATACATGTACCGCGGGGGGTCTCGGTGGTGTAATGGTTAGCGTGTCGAGCTGTTATTCCCGTGATCGCGGGTTCGATTCCCGACCGAGAC
>JAQGBY010006711.1:0-12713 GCA_034698785.1 Mycogona germanica
CGACGTCATTCTTTTGATGTGGAGACGCCATTTTTTAAAGTTTGAAGCCAAAGGGAAACGTTACAAAAGCCAAAATTGTGTAAAGCTATTTTTATCATGTTTTATTGAAAATAGAGATCTGAAATTCAGTCGCTAGCGAATTATGATGGTGTATTTACGGTATGTTCATTTTTATGCGATTTCATTGAGCCGTTCTAAAAATTTGCTCTGCACACGAAAATCCAATTCTTTGTTTTATAATATAGGATTTAATGAATTTGCTATCGTTAAATTATGGGGATTGTGTTAAAACAAAAAAAATAATTAATTAAAGGAGAAAAATTGAATAAATTTTGTAAAACATTTTATGAAATGAAGCAGGTAGTAAACATATTTTTATTTGTTTTGTGCACTTCGCTCGTAATTTATTTGCTTTGCTGTTGGCGAGTGAATATTCAGTGCCGAGTATCTAAAAATGTGGTGCGGCCCGCTGCATTCTCTGCTTGACCATCACGTAGGTGTAACACGAGTGCGGTCGCAAAAGCGGAACCGCGAGCACGCATGCGCCGAACATTAAGCGGGGGCGATGTAACACGTTGTAATATGCTTGCCAATGAAATTAATTACCGCTGAGGAACGATGGGGCGAGGGTGCGTACGTGAGCTCTACCGTTACTTGTCACCAAAGACATAGACGGACTAGAATACCGAAGTCATGATCGCTGACATGAAGACACCGAGAGTCAACAGAATGACGCCATTTATTCCATAATGTAAAGTAGGTTTCATCAGTAATCTGACTACGTTAGCAAAAGTAGATCAATTGATTTTAGCTGTTCTTAGTTGCCATCAACTATGAAGCCACTCCTCATAGCTTGGAGCTGCTTGCCATATTCTACCAAAGTCCGTATAAAAATTTCTAATTGTCCAACAACATGGTCACCGAATTTTAAAACACTTAAAGGTAGCCATTGCAGTTGCGATAGTTTCTTTTTAAGTGAAATGTTAAATACGTATGAATGATAGTAGCAGTTTTGGTTTCCGATTAACCAGTTTAAATATTTCGTGTTTATAAATCGACAAGCATTGAAATTGTTACTGCAAAATCAAGCCATATTATAAAATCTATTGTCTTGTTTGCTAATAACGATACTCTCAATATGTCCATTTATCTCTCATGAAATACAATCATTACTGACACCAGGATTGATGTCATCAACCTTTCGATGACAAGATCGTTCGACGGTATTTGTTGTCAGGTGTCATCGCTATGTACTGAATATTCGTGAACCTCATGTATTTTCTCGTAACAGATTGCCATCACCAATTCATTGGTAAAGTTTAGTACATGCGAGTCTAATTCATTCGAATGTATGTATCGGAACAGATTCGCGCGCAGACAGGATGAGGGCATGCATACGAAACTAGTCGTAGAACCCGCATAATTAATTCCAGCCTTTCCCGACGCTTGCTCCCTCGCAATCAGACACGTTTCCAACATCGTTGTACCCGAATTCGAATTAATGCCTGCAAGGCGAGTAAAGACTGAAACACCGATCCACTGCGTAGCAACGAACATGCTTTCTGCCAAATATAATCCCGTCCAATATGGTCAGGGGATCGATTCCCGGCACGGGACTCCGGCTCACTCGGTACTGAAAGACACGATTCTGACACACTGATAAAGGAATACTGTGTTGGATTCAGTTCATTTATAATGAACTATTTCCTTATATGTTCACTATGTATATACGATATACGATAATCATTCGCTAGTATCACGTATTGAATCATTCGATCTGACAAAGAGGGTCTCGTGAGGGGTACGAGGTTCAAACATCACTTCCTTGAGTTCTCTCGTGATAGGTGTGTTCCTCCAGGGATGACCGTCAATGTCTACGCAGTGTACAGTACAGTATATTATATATATATATAGATTGAAATATGACAATTTATTGGGCTCTGGAGAAGTGTGTCTCCGTTCTCCTCGGGGCGCCATCGTCGTTGACGGGTTTCTGACCGTGAACCGCGAGCGAACTGGCGTGGCGCCTGACGGGAGAAGAGATCAACGCGGAGGGCGTTTCGCATTAAAATAATCACAGCCGGCGATCTCGACTTGAGCGCCGTAAAAATGTCTTTATTGGTAATTATTCTCAGTTTTGGCGTTCCCACAGCGTGGCGGCAGGCAGTAGATCCGTCAAAAATATCTTGACGTGGGTTTGGGTGCAGGACTTAGACACGCGCCTGAGACTCGCTTCCCGACCCAATGTCACACTAGATACCAACCTTCAATTGGTCTAATCTTGGGGTTTGGTCTTGACACAATTTTATTTTCGTATCAGATAATATTCAATATTTAAAGTGTTTAAATTTCACACTCGTAAATTACAGACAAAAAATAACTTTCTATGATAAGTAAATAACAATACTTATTTCACTCTTTCAGAGTTAGCTATTTAACTAAGAACTAATATGAGAGATTAGAAAGCGCCACCGTTATTCATAAACTCCTTAGCCTTAAATTAAGATTTGGTCCGGTGTTCTATATAAACTCATAAATGGTTGCACAAGTTTCATGATCCGTTTAGGCCAAACCAGTATTAATTATAGTATCAAAGCTGCCAGAATCTAATCGTCAGTTTGAAATTGAAAGGAAGCCGCAAATCAAGTTGAAGCGCCAAACTGTTGACATCTTTAATTCTTTCGAAGCATCCATTGGGTCGTCTTGAATCATTCAAGAGAATGTTGAGAGATGACCGATTAGATCTAGTCTGTGCCTCGCTCAAGTGCGGCTCCCTTTCATTTTCATCTGTGGTCTCAGAGGGATAAATGGAGAATGATGACACACACGATGTCAACCGAATACAAAAATGTTTATCTCTGCAGCAAGTTTTTCACCCCAACCTCTCTCTCAACACGTCATAAGGAAGAAGGCAAGTATATGCACATGGAAATCTCACAACTGTTCACTCTACGAGATTCACCCACACACATACTTCCGGTTTCTGAAATATTGGCTACAGGGTGATCACATTTTTGTCAGGTTATGATATATTGCAACCGCGTCCACCGTCGTCGAAAAACGGGCACGGAACACCTGTAGACAATTTCATTAATTATTCAGACCCCAAACGACACCTTATTCAAGATGGAAGCTGACGGCCATGTTCAAGATTTAAAAGGCCTGAAAAGGTAATTACAAAATGTGTATGTTGTCGGTAGTCGGTAGATTAACAATTCTAAAAAATCCATAAATAATCTATAATAAAATTAGAAACATATACCCAGTATACCTAAAGTCTTGCAATTGTTTTCTTAAGGTAAAAATGATTTGGTCGATTTTGAACCCTCAAAAACATTTAATTTACCGGAAGTGCAGCTGTACGAGTATATGATGTGTGGGTATTTTTTATTTTACTGCAATTTTTGGGTCATCAAGAACTCTGCGCAATCCTGCAGTGCACCAGAGTTTTGTGTGATTGCTCGAAGTCGGGGGCAGCTCATTCGTTCGCTCACTTCGGAATCTCTCGATTGGATTTGATGTGCAGTTTCCAAAGAGGAAAGTACACACAAAATCCGATCCCCCGTCAGATGGATTTTAATGCATTGGTGCAATTATATAATAAATAATGTAAATGCAATTTCTGATTTGGTAGCTCGACACATTATGAGTAGCAGAATATCGCTAATTCCAAATCTTTCATATATCTGATGCAATATAACTTACTGTTCCTCTATTGTCTATTTGCCACGATGTTTTCATTTGTTATACACATTTTGGGATTCGACCTGCAGAGTAATCTTACAACTAACATTCTTACAAACAATAATTTTGTGTAAATAGCGTGAATTGAGCCTATCATCACGATCCGACCAAATGAAGCTGGATTAAGAAATGTAACCCTAATCTCAAGGGAAATGATCTTTTCAACTGTAAATGCTTTTTAGCCACGCGTGACTTGAATGGATAGATAGATTCCCTCTGCGAGTCTCAACTGGAACATCAAAAGATTCCGAATGTCTAGTTCTGTTTATATTTTGCGCGAACGTCTGCGAAGACAGCTATAACCCCATAAATAACCTAGCTACAGGCGAATTTATTTTGTATATTAATTTATATGCACACACACACACATACTGTATCGATCCGCCTCACATATATCGGAAAAGGGATTTTGCTGGATGAAATCATATCTGTGTGTGTGCTTGACCTCATGAGACCCGCCCACTTACTTACGAAACACACATTTATCAAGTCCGAAATCGATCACTATCACCCTTTGCGAAAAACATTTGCAATTTATATTGAAATCATTCGTATATAACCAACGCTTCTGAATTAAAATTTCGAATCTATCTAGGATAGGACAAATCGGAAATAATTTTTAGAAATGATATTAGCTTTATTTTCATCGGTAGTGTTCTGTGGAACGTTCAAATACGAGTATATAATTAGTTTCAGTTAATTAGATGTCGCTTTTGCCGAAAGCGCAGAAGCTGACATTTGGTTGCGAATATGTTCCTTTTATACAGAAGATCCTAGGAAGACAAAAGCGCGATCTCATTTTTTCATCCAAGACGGCCGAGTGTTGAACACGATATGGCTGCTTTTGATCGAAAGACGCAGATTTCAAAGGAACGAAAGCAGAAAAAATGAGATTTTTCGCCAGAGGTGCGGGTCAAAATCTTGTTTAGAAAATACATTTTACTCGGAAATTCGTAAAGCCTTTGGGGACTATCCGTGAATAAAACGATGTCACTGGTTGATTCAATAAACATGTCTTGACACGAAATATTCATTTGACACCGAAAACAGCATTTTCTATCTCGATTCTCGCTCAACCGCAAAAAGAAATCATGCTTTCGTTCTCATTTTCATGCTAAAGTTAACCATTTGAAATGTGTCATTGCTAAAAGTAGTTAGCCGATTGTTAATCCAATTGTATGCACAAGTAATAGCCTAGTTACATTTAAGCATGTTTCAAGTTGCTCGAGATATTTCAATTGTGGTTGAGATTGGGACAAATGGTCCTGTGACAATGGACAAATGGACAAATGAAAGGGCAACTCCGGGGTAGAATTGACAAGAACCAGTGCCGTGAATCGAACCCCGAATAGTCGCTTAACAATTCAGTCTACGATGGCACCGTTCAAGATTTTAGAAGTTCTAAACTTAGGCAGGTTTGCTTCATTGATTACGGCGTCCTATCCCCACATGATTCGATTTAATCTATTCCTTAGTGCCTACGGAGTATTATGCAACCGATTGATGGGCCTCCACTTGCGCTAAACAGTTTATCTGCCACCGGCGACAAAGAAAAATAGTCAGAGTGTTTCACTCCAAAGTAATCCAATATTCAAATCTCGCACGACGAGTATTCGTTACTCTAGCTAATCGTGTAGTTCTGCTTGAACGAGCGGAAAGCGCAATTTTCAAAAACTAAAAAATGAGCTGGATTTGTTCCCCTTTATTCACCTAAGACCCGGCGCCCACCAAATATCGTTCACGTCAAAAAGAGCGGTTTATTTTAAGACGTCATTACATCTAAGCATGACAATATTAAATCAGTTACAATGCTGATGTTGTCTGTGTTTTTGAATCAATAATCGTTAGATTCCATTTCTTCCATCTACGGGGCGCTTCACCCAAAAATGTTACCAATTGGGCGATTGATATAAATTACAAACAAGCGATTTAGAAGATGTTTCGTTTATCTTTTGGCTTGTAATTTGTAATGTAATAATGTCAATAAAGTCGACCAGTGTTTTTTCAAGGTAGAACATTTTAAGAGTACACATGACCTGGCATCGACGGGTTCAATGTCACAGACTTTGCTAATGTTTTCGCGTTAGAATTTCTCTCGACCAAAAGATCCAGGAGATCTCGGCCTGGAATTGAACCAGCGTTCAGCCGGCACTGTCGCGTCGGTTAGCAGGATGGGTCTCACGAATAATAATAGGCTTATTCAGGTCTTTTGCTTTTAATGGGAGAAACAGATTCATCTCCGGAATCATTTTGTTCAGGATAAGTGGCCGGGACGTGTCTGCTCAGTGCAGTAATGCCAATACGTTTGTCAACCAGTGAATATATTATTCCGGTTTGCATCGAATAATGTTTTCTGGATTTCGACAACATTCATTAAAAATACTTTACATGCGTTGTACTCGAACACGTACATGTGTATTGGCAACAATATTTCTTAGATTGCATTTTTTACAAACTGGGCTTTATATAAATTGCATATACGCCGTAGAAGCAACCTGGTATATTTTTTTTTCTTCTTCAAAATGATGTTCTTAAAATATCGCGCGCATGCGCAGACAATTTGAGTTAAAGCTTTATCCATGAGAGGGGATAAACGTTGCCTGCGCCGTATCAGAGCGTCCAAGCATCAATTGGATGCGTTTTGTCACTGAAGGCCCGTCCAATATCACAACGTTTTGCAATTGTTTCAATCCAAATCGAGTAACAGATTTAATAGATATTAAATGGTGAATTCGGGACAGGCCGAACGAGGGGGACGAACTGAGTGGCGAGCTCGCCTTTATAATAATATTTTACTATTTTAATTAGAACTGGTAATTGCAAAAAATATAGTTTCGTGCAGACCGGGAGTTGAACGCCGGATCCCTGGATTTCCGGTCAAGTGCTCTGTCCCGAATTCACCATTTAATATATATATCATCCAGACGTCCTAACTAAAACCCCTCATGAAGATTTAATAGAAATTAATAAAATTTTGTATCACTAACCAATGCAGAGGGTTTCTGTTTATAAGGTAAACAAAAGATTGATTTTGATATTCACAAAATTTGGTCACGCATTTAAAAATAAATGTAGGCAAGTATAATCTAATTTAATTTTGCCGTAACTTAATACAATTTTGGATAGTTTTTATGTTTTTGGATTTAGATTTTCAAAAGTGTGGATTCCCAATCAATTGAAAATGGAATAATATTTAAAAATCAAAAATAATTATTTGCAGCTTTAGAGTGTTCAATCCAGCTATAATAGGTACTTGTTAGCACCCTGTAAAGATAAATAAGTTCTCTAAAAGGCGATTTCTGAACACCGGGGGCACGCTGAATGGTAAAACATACGGAGTAATAGCTACGGTGGACAAGAAAAATACGTTCCACGTAAACCCGATCTGGAGAGGCGCGATATTTTCTGTTTTTGCCGATCCCCTTACCAAAAAAAAAGAAAAAAAGGATATAGTTTTTGTTTTTGATGGATGTTTAGGCATTAGCAATAAGGCGAGCCTACGATATAGATCGCAAAAATTTCCACCGCCATTTATCCAATGTGACGAGTCATGCAACAGCATTACATGTCAGAAAATATAAATGCAATTTTTTTTTCTCTGGCAGTAGAGAGGTTCCCCTTCATCATCCCCACCCCCAACCCCGAAGTCGGGCGCACATAAATATTTGCAACGTGAAATATTGTTATTAGTATAGTATATATATATGGGCGGCGACATTATCCCTTTTGGAACTGCATCAAAAAATAGTGGTGCTAATGGAATTGGATTAAATATTTACCTTTTCCAACTGTCCCCTTCGCAATCTGGGGCGACCACATTCCATTCATACAACGCAGCGCCTGATATTATTGCTTCTCACAGGTGAGAAAGTGTAATGATGCAACATAAACAGTCCACGATCCATAAAACAAAATAGAGCGTGACGTACGAAACGCTCCTAGCGGTAAAAGTTTGCTTACTGCGTGTACTACGATGTCACGGCTTGCGGACAAGTGCCTGAGGACTAAAATTGTCGCTAGGATCGCTGTTGAGCAACAAGTAATATTCAGTATATGAATTTCTCCCATCACTGAACGATTAGTGGCGTCTGTTTCATATACAGAGTATAAATATATCTACGATTTTTCTTCTCTGAGGAGATTTTAGGTTACTAGGCTGGTTGCGCTAACTTGCTAGAAAAGTTAAACATGTTCAACTTTGAACACATGAACATGTTCAACTTTTCTAGAGCTGACAGAGGGCGCTAGAGCACTTAGTTTTGCGTTCACATGACGGAACAAAAGTGTTTCAAGTTGCCTGAGAGCGAGCAATATTGCTTGACAGAACTTGCAGCGCTGCTAACATGTGCCAACTGTTTGTAGAGCAGTAATTTCGTCTGCTATAGAGCGACTTGCCTTGCATAACTTGCCAATGAGAACGGACCATTAAATTATCACAAAATGGTTTTACCGAACCGATTCCTCCTCCGCCCCCCTATCCCCCCACCACATACAAACACTTCGAAAACACATGATCTGACGTTTCTATCAAGGCTATAAGTCACCATCGCAACTACGCAGCAGTAATTAGTATTAGGTTTTTCATATGGGACAAAAGCCAACAGGTCGCTGCGACTCCTTCAAAGGCCCAACTAAGAATGACATCACAAGTCTCTTTTCATACCCGTGACATTTTTGATTGATTTTTCACGCACTCGAAAATCTTCTGGCTAATGAGTTAAAATTAAAGCCATATAACATATCCCCCACGTATCAATTTATATAAAGAAGGAGACTTGTGGCCAAACTGAACTACATTCACGTTGATCAAAGCTTATGCGTCTCAGCCAAAATACATTCGAAAGCGCTCCAGTGCCAACGAATGTATATATATATATTTTTTTTTATAAATGTAGAACGAAGCATTGGGCCCGTGCCAAGGCAACGCCTTATCCGAATCCCTCCGACCTTTTCCGTTTATTTGCATAGCAGAACGAAAAACGTATACACAAGCGCAGACACATACAAAAATAACTCATAAAGATACGGTCAATACAAACAATAAAAACACAAGATTGTTCAGAACGCAGAGATGAACTTTGCATACACAGACACCTTGTGTAGTAAAATATTTAACAGTTGCTTAGGGCAAAGAATGAATGCTCTTCATTCGTAAGTTCATGCTGAGGTGGTTTTGAACGTACGTAGATTTGTTTTTCTTATCCAACTTCAAGCCGGTCGGGGGATTATAATTTCGTGTATTTAAATATTTGGTATTGAGATTTAATGAGCGACTGAATGGGGTTGTATTTATTATTCGAATGCATTGGGTTCAGATCAATAGTGATGATTGCGTCATTTACTGTAACTGCACTGTAAAGTGATAACACCATACGCAAATTGTTTTGAAGGCTGATATTTCAACGCGAAACTTCCTACAGTATATCCGGTTTAATTTTAAGTTGTAATATGTACATACATTTTTTTTACTACCATCCAACGAAACAAAGAAGAAAATATGGCCCCCACCATCCATTACAGCCGACGGGCATGTTTACGCGCTGAAGATGGCAGAGCAACACTCCCACATGAATTTTCTCTTGGGCCACCCATAAAACCCGCCACCACCCCCACATCGCTCTCTCTCTTTTTCGCCGAAGACTGGCGACGACGAACAGAGAGTGGGAGAAAACTTATCCGTCATCTGCGCATGCGCCCGGCGTTACTCGTGGCCTAATAAATGGCGCTATAAAACGGATACGAGTCTGGAGCAGTGATTCTCAATCTCCGTCGAGCGCGCGCAGTTGCTGACCGTCGACGCAGATTTTTGGCTGTCGCTCAGCCATCGTGATCCAATAACGCAAAACGTCTCTCACAATCCGCGCAATTTCGCTCCAGAGGAAGAAATACGCTCTCTTTAATTTCGCGAGTCAAAAAGAAGTATTTAAAAAAAATTGAAACCGTTATTTAGATACCCCAAACCTTCCTGACGTTAAAAATCGAGATGACGTTTAATCAGTATACCTCTTCATTCACAACAGATGAGATCTACTTTCACAATTAGAAAAAATATTTTTTTGGACTCCATCCGCTTCAATACTGTGCAACTGTGGTTTCGGCGGTCCCGGGTTCGATTCCCGGCGCGGGCTCATGAAAATCAATAATCAAATCAATAATCATTCTGCTCAAAATCATTTTTTAAAATGTGTGTTTGTTGAATCGAGATTCGAATTTGGGATTCTGTTATATTGAATTCTGTTGCCAGTAGCCAGTAGAGATCATATCAGCTCAGAATATTCCTCAGAATATAATTACGATCGTGCGCCTCCTTGACACCGACCCCGGCGCCACTGAACCTCGTCTAGAAAAGTTCCTCCTAGTATATTGAGTGGGCTTCACCGCAGCACTTCGCCGAACTGTGTGATTGCCTGCGACAGGGGCAGTGGCCTTCTGGCGCTATTGTGCGCTGCAGCGTCTGCAAATGGAGACAAGCACTCCAGTCACGATTGCATGAGCCTAGTCGGGCGGGTCTCATCCAACGACTTCCATAGATTGGTGTTGCCTATCCTAGGATACTACAAGTACTGACCACTATATCTCCTAATAAGATAAACGATTGAACGAATAAAATTCCCACGCACGAAGTATTTGAAGCATTAAAATAAAAATATTAAGCTATAAACTAAATAGAAACCAAATATTTAACTAAATTTTATCGCGTTTGAAGTGTAATGCTTTTTTAAAGAAGGTACTGTACTTGTAACTATATGAGCTACTGACTGTGGCTCGGAGGTCCCGGGTTTGATTCCCGGCGCGGGCTCTCGATAATTTCTATCCTGAGGTTAATTGTGCCTAAGCACCAATACAGAGGGTTCATGGTTGTTGATCGATTTGGAAAAAGCTGTAGAAAATTAACACGAGCTCGGATTGATTTGATTTTTTGCACATTACGAAACAGACACTTTAGGTTTTTCAATTTTTTTCAGCAACATTCGAAAACAAAATGGCGCCGAAAGTAGATCGTTGGTTCGAGGGCTACATAAAAGCTCTTTCCGAAGATAGAATTGGCTATTCCGCAATAATTAGAAGGTGTGAAGAAAAAGGAACGACTGTTTCCAAGCCAACGATTTATCGTATTGTCAATGAAAAAGAAAAATCGCGAAGTTGCGAAGTCAACGGGGTCAAATTCGAACGCCAAATGCCCCCCGCCCACGAACAAAAAAGCGGTGGTGGACAAGGTGAAGCGCTGAGAATCCAGCAACACAAAACACGATCGCAAGCAACTGTTAATCACATCATAGCTAAAGATTTACAATTGCTGCCCCGTGTAGGGCAATCACACAACACTCTGTTGCTTTACAATTTGCCATTTCGGGGGTGCCAGCGTGTTCTGCTAGAGAAGCAGCATTTTCATGTCAATTATATTGCTGCCTCCCGTCCGTCATGTCAATTTCATTGCTGCCCCGTGTAGGGCAATCACACAACACTTAGTTGCTTTACAATTTGCCATTTCCGGGGGCACCAGCGTGTTCTGCCATTTTCATGTCAATTTCATTGCTGCCTCCCGTCCGTCATGCCAATTTCATTGCTGCCCCGTGTAGGGCAATCACACAACACTTAGTTGCTTTACAATTTGCCATTGCATTCTTCTCATCATATAGTGGTCACGAATATTTTGGGCGAATCAAACGATACGCCGCCGTACGGCTATTTTATTGAAATTGGACTAGTAAAACAGATTTTTAAGATACAGTTTTATCATATATTTCACATCTATTCTGACCCGATTACTTCATTGGTCTTACTTATTCTCTATAACTCAACTGTACATGTTTACGAAATGGTTAATATTTGTGTTTTTGGCCAGTCACGAACATTATTATCGTGTAATACTCTGTATATTATACTTGTAAATTATTAAAACATATAATTAGTATCGGGATTCAATAACGTCAAAAACTTATTTAATCTGTATTTTCTGAATTCGGTATTGGCTAAACCAGAAATGAATAATGACAAGATTATAAGTGCCTAAGCACCATGAGGGGACGTAATGCCTGTAGTGCGGTTGACTACAGTTGATTGGGTAAGGAAAAATAATAATAATACAGAGTGACAGTGTATTTTATGTAGGGGTACAGAAACGCCTGTAGTGTTGGGGTGGGGGGAATGCCAGAAGTTCACGAAATGGGCGTTATACCGGTGACCTGTAGCAGTCCATAACAGTCAATGGGGGACTCCACTAAATCATGTAGCAAATGCCAGCTAGCTGAACACCATGTGTAAACGCGTCCCCAACGTCTGGAAAGAGGTAATAAATCGCGGTGGCAATATTTCTTTCCGATTTCGAAAATAACTGTTGTGTTTGTAATTCAAAGCGGTGCAATAAATTACGGCTACGATATCTAAATTCCAAAACGCTGATTGTATTTCTAGTTTTGCTTCGTTTCACAATCACTGAATAACAAGGCGACAGATTAAAAACTCAGTTATCGATGGTTTTACGAGTATTAAAACGATCATCATTAGTTTTGAGGATCTTTGGCGGATCTTATTACGCGATTTCGTTTGATGCGACTGACTTGACGAAGTTGATGTATTTTTATCTTTACTCAAACTAATTTTTCTAACGGTTTTCCCTCGTCAGTTGTCCTGTCAACTCTCTTCTGCATACGAGATGCTGTTCATTCATCCGACAACTTGATCGATAAGCAGATATATTAAGAGCGTCATGAAGCGGAAAGGACCACTATAGCTAAATGGAGATTCTCCTGAGACTCGATATGAGCCAAATATGTAAATGACGTTGAAAGACAAGCAACGCGAATCACTAACGACCATAAAAAAACTAAGCGATGTTGGATATCGCCAATGGTGCATCAAGTTTTGATTTGCAGTCTCTGCCCATTGGTGGTTGTGATGGTGACACGAGGTGCAGAATGACTGCACAACGTGGCCTCCTCATTGATTTGCGTGCGTGGAAAGGCATG
>JAQGBY010006712.1:0-12709 GCA_034698785.1 Mycogona germanica
TTTTACATTTGACAATCGGATCTGAATTAGTTGATTTGACCGAAGTCCAAATCGATTTATCATATCGAAGATAGTGGTCGGGTTTCCCTTAACGCACCGCCTACTTTTTTTCAGTACCGTCCCAACCGATTCATCAATGTCGTCGGTGAAGTGAGGAGCCCAAAAAATAACCGGTCATCAGCGCGGGTTGATAAACCGGCCGGCCTCTGGCCACTCATGATAGCCGCCATTTCTTCATTATAGAGTTTTCAAAACTCCCATATCGCTATCCTCATTTAGAGATCCACCAACTGATTGGTGGGCTCGCGATAAACAAAAACTGTCGACATTGAAATTGTGGTGAAATGAAAGAAGGCGTTCAAGATAATAATAAAAAAAACAATATAATATCAGAGGTTGTCGTCTGACATCTCCAGGTTTGATTATGGTCGGGATGTCATGTTGTTTGATGCTTCTGGAGAGGCTGATAAGGGCAGCTGTTTGACGTTTGATTGATTGGCGGCATATGGTATTAGTCCTCCTGAGACCCTCCTATCATGGGATCAAAACTATCGATGGTCGTCAGGAGTCTCCTCCTTCCCCCAGGTTCTTGGTTGGAAAAAGAGTGGCGCCATCTAGTGAACGCGGCTGAATTACAGACTTAATTGCCTTTTAGTCATTGCATCTTCTTTGCGTGATTGCTTACGTACAAGGAGCAGCCCATATCTGTGGCGCTTTCTTCGAAATCGAAAATATGAGATCACTGATTCAAAACGGCCGCTGCAAATGGAAAAAAGTTACAAAAACCCAGGATCGTTTTGATGTGACGTCACTTTTTCGTGTTCAAAGTAATTCATGTTACCTCGCCACATCGAAGTGGCGGTATCCGCCAACTGACGATTGTTTATTTCTGGAAGATGGATGAATTTGTTACACGTTTTCTAACATGTTTTTGATTTCCTTTTCCGTTTTTTTTTACAGAGGCAAATTCGCCACCGTGCGGCGCTGTCGTCACAAGGAGACCAACATTGACTACGCGGCCAAGTTCATCCGTAAGCGGCGACGGGCGATGGACGTTCGACACGAGATCCTGCACGAGATTGCCGTGCTGGAGCTGTGCCGGCCCTGCCCGGACATTGTCCAGCTGCACGAAGTCTACGAAACCGGAAGTGAGATCGTCCTGGTACTCGAACTGTAAGTGGAACTTCCGTCACACATATTGTTATAAAAATAATAATTTTAAAGATGGCGAGAGGGGTTAAGGGTTTTTAAGTTGCATTTAGGGTGTATCAAGAACCGCCAAAACTATTTTCGGAATTTCAGATTCCAGTTAGACATGAAAACTTCAACGGTCTCGGCTCAAGCCAGATTGTGATCGCCCGCATACAAAATTTTAACGTTCAGAGCAAGAGGGATCAGGGCATGCTAACCACAAAAAAACACATCGGGACATGACATATGACTTTATAATCGCCTTGAAAATTAGGATTCGCTGTCGGGAGGGACGCAGGGGTCCTTGCCAGCAACTAACGAGGGGTGAATCCCCCCTTTCAGTCATTTAAGGCTAGATCAGAGATGGGTCTGTTTAGTTTCCGTCACAAATTTCGTGTGGCAAGGGCAGATTAAGATTAGAAGATGGCGGCGGTTTCTTCTGCTCAAAGACACTAATAGTCTCCCTCCCTCCTCCCTAGCTGTTGCTCTCTGAACCAGTGTGTTCGGCTGTTGTCCGACTTTCCTTAATCGTCTGGAACATGGGATCCGTGTCGTGTCAGTAGCCCACACCAACTATCACACGCCTGCCGCCGCATTCACACGTTATGCTGGGCTATTTTTTGCGTGCTGCACTAGCGACACTGGCGGGAGGAAAGTGTGTGCGAAACAGATCGCTCTTCAGTCGAAAGAGCTGAGCTTTACCTGGTGGTGGGGAACGAAACAGAAACTGATTAGGAAGTCAGACTTTTTGATGCCATCTTGGATTAACTCATCAAACTGAGGAATCTGCTGAGCGCCATCATTTTGGGAGATTTACGAAATCCAGCTCTTCGAGTGTTTTTCTTCGCAACATTCCTCTAAAAAATACCGCCTTGAATGTCAAAAGGCTGATAATTAATAGTTTCCAGTTTTCACTTCATGGCGGCGCTGCTTCTTATTCGCGGTTTTTGGTCCACGCGTGTGCTCTCTTCTCTGTACGTAAATGGCAATGGCCTTCCTTCCCTTCATACCCATGTACCCCCACCACCTTTCTTCGGAACTTCTGATGCTTCTTCTTCGCAAGACGTCGCTCCAAGTCTCAGTGCTTGAGTGAGTCACACGCGGAATAGCAACAGAATGGGGGGAGAAAAAATTACTTTCGAGGTTAGTGATCGTCTTGTTACCCAGGCATGAGTTTCTCTCGCCAAAAAAAACTTTCTTCGGCATGCCAGACTCTTTCTTTAGAAGATTCTCCTCCTCCACCACCTCCTACCACGAGGGGGAGGCTTCTGAACGCCATTGCAGAATCCGAATTTCATTTAAAAAAAATTTAATTTCCTTCTCTGAACCAACCAAAGAACTGACGAGAAATTAGACTAACAATGGGAGCAATGAATATTTTCGACCCTTGGAACTACACGAACTCTTACGAAAGTTTTCAAATACTCCATCGGAGATGCCAATTTTTATCGAAATTTATTTTTCAGAAATTTGGGGATCAGTGATGAGCGAAACAGAAAAATCCGTTTCAAAGGGGTGCGTTCCTTGCTTTAGGAACGTTGGAACGTCTTTGCTCCAATATTTAAAAAAGATTTCGTTCCATTGTTTTATTACGAATTTGTAAGGGATTTGTAATTCTCAAGGAACTTACCCAGCGCCACAAAAAAATCTGCAGAGTTGGTTTTCTTAGCCATTTAATTGATCAATGTATTGAGAGAATTTACTCATTGCTTTGATGTCCAAGATGACGTCAAAGGACCGTCTCGTTTCTCTGCGTTTGTTTCCTCGTTGTCTCCCTAGATGGCGTTTTGATGACGCGCTCAGTTTAGATTTCTTCAGAGTTGATTGTGCTGAAGGAATTGGTTATGAAGTGTTTTGTTAATTAAGCCCAATTTCTAATCGTTGCGTTTTGTTTCTTTTTTCGCAGCGCCGCTGGCGGCGAGGTGCAGAGGTTGATCGATGAGGACGAGGTGCTGGGCGAGAAGGACGTCATCAGATTCATGCGACAGATCCTGGAGGGGCTGGTCTTCATGCACGACCGCAACATCGCCCATCTCGACATCAAGGTACGTCGCCTCATCGAAGACTTTCAACGTCAATCACTACGAATGTGGGGAGGGGTGATATTTTCCAGAACTTGTAAATTCAGCTGTAATCAGCTTGTAACCGAAATTCTACTGATCAAAATCGATTCTAGCTATAATTTGTCCAGTCTGCAAAGTTCCAGAAATCGACCAAATCTTGACTTGGACTTGAACCATTTTTTTTTAGATAGAAGAGTAGGTTCACCACATCTTGGTTTTCGAAAAAGTCTTCCACACACAACATATTTTTGAACTGTCCGCTTCCGCAAAAGTTGCCAGTAAACCGATACATGACTGTCAAACGAAACTATCGAACGATATTTGAAAGTTGTTTACGAGTAAGAGCATTTGGGTTCTGCAGTTCCGTACTTTCGAACCGTTGTGTTGTCTATATTTGGAGCGTCACAATTAAAATAACTCATCTTTAAAAAATAATAATGAGAATGCCTTGAAATATTCTTCGTTCGACTGTTGTTGGAAATCCACTCCAATTATTTTTTAGATAAACGGAGCCGAAAAGTCGTTAAAAAAAGATCGGCTGCGATTTTTGCGAAAAACGACTTAGTACGCGACCGGTTTTGCATACACATTATGCTAATCATTTAGAAATTGCGATCAGACATGAGAGTATGATGATGAGCTCGTCTTCTGGGGACCAATTGGCAGGTTTCTTAGTCAAAAACTATACTTTCTTTTATTTGGATAACGCCAAACTCTCGAGCACAAATATGCTAATCGTTTGTGATTGTTTATCTGTGGAGTTCTGACCAATGAAACTGGACGACAAAATTGTGCGAAATCCACTCCATAGAATGACGTGTAATTATAATATCTGGTTGCTGTAACTTGCTGTTATAACACACGAGAGCTTGGAAATATATAGAAAAATACAACATTTTGATTTTAAATTCAATTTTGTTTGTGTCCGCGTTTGGTTTTTCGGCGGCGAGTCTGGCGGTCTGGAGGTCTGGGGATGGATGTTCCTGGAATTCAGGGACGGTAGACGCTTTTTCGACGGAGCGTGGACATAATTTATGGTGATGCTCTCGCCGATGGAGTTTTTCGAGGAATGCCTGAGCGCGTATACACGCAAAAATGCGACCCCGCCAGCAAATTGACTTGTCCCGCAACCGAAGCACACCTGCCCAGAAATCTCCCTCCGTCTCCTCCACACCTCCTTCTTTCACATCCATTACCACCGTCTTCCAATTACCTTACCCTGTGCAAGTTTGATTCCTGCGCGCTCGTTTTGGTAACAAAACTTTATAAATGGTTTGGTCGTTTTTGGATTGTGCCCTCCCTGTAAAATGGCAATCGGAGAGGGTTGGAGAGTGGAATATGATTTTTGGGGGTTCGTGTAATGAACAGAAAAAGACTGTGCTTCCATTTCGAAGGAAGGTGCATGTAGGGGGCGTGTATTTTATTCGCTGCCCGGGGCGTCACTTTCGCTAAAGAATTCGTTTGTCTGCTACCCCCGTCGCTTACGCTTTCTCCCATCTCCTCTTTCTTGCCGCGTGTAACCCTTTTCTCATAACATTCATTCATCCAACCCCCCTATTCCCCCCACCACCACCATTCTCTCCCTCCCGCCCGCCTGGAATGTAATTATTGTATTGGTGGTGTGGTGGCGCTGCAGTCGCTCTAGGTGGATGACCCCAACGCACGCCAGGAGGATTTCTGTATTGCTTTTTAGTGGGCCGATTGGTTAGTCCACCGCGCCGCACAAAAAAAGGGCATGTGTTGAGGAAAATGGGGGATAATTTATTTCAACAAATTATGACTATTCCTATTGGCAACTCGAAGTGATAGTTTTTGGCAAATTAAACTATTTTTTCAACTTGCAAATCGGTACAGAGTTGGAACATGAACAAATATCGACACAACCCTCTGCAGCCCCTTCACGTCGATAAAATTCTGGATTTGTTCCTATGTTCTGTTCTATTTGTTCCGGTGTGGAAAAGCCCTATTGGTTCTTAGGATGGCGCCATCTAACGAAACAAATTTTATAAAAGCCTCATTGCCTCAAAGCCCCAATTTGGTGTTTGGAGAGGAAAGAGGAGGTGGTCGAGAGGATAGATCGTGGTTTCGATTCCGGCCGACACCTTCGGAATTTTTCGGGCGTGAGAAATTCCTTCGCACGTCTTCCTTCGGAATGTGGAAGTAAAGTCGAGGGCCCCGTGCTTGTACGGTTTCAGGTATACGTTAAAGATCCCTACCTGAGCTAGGCAAAATTGCCAGCTCGTCTCCTGGGGTTCTTTTAGGGCGAACACGCTGGTGAACCTCCTTAACAAATATCTCAAGGAAGGAAAAATTTGAAATGAACAAATGGTGGATTTTAAATTCGTGCATGTGTTTGATCAAAACAGAATGATCCATAGAGCAAAACATCCAAATGGGTCAAGTGTAAGTGGGACTTACTGCTTAAGCGCGTGTGAAATCGCCATTCTTTTTCTAAAGGAAGTCCTCCACGTTGTCGTGGAGGACGTTGACGTGACGTTGACGTGAATTTATTTTGCCCCGTGACCTCATATCGAGTTAGTAACCCGCGCTAGTCCAAAAATTGCACCCAGAATTGGTCTTGAGTGAGCCCTCTTAAGGGGGCCACTCACGGTAGGGGTTAGGGGGACGATGTCGGCCAGATTGTTGAACCCGGATTTGTGTTGAGGGGGGAGTGGTCAGCGAGTGTGTGAGGGATGGACTGAAACACCGGGGGCTCGTTCACAACTTACGGCGCACCTGGGTTGTGCAGGCTCAACCTGAATCCGCGTTGTTAAGTGCTTCGGCCATAAAATCCTCTTGATAAATTCTGTTTTTTCCCTTCTTTTTCTTCGTCTTTTCTTTGCTCTATGGTTGTTCGGAAGCTGCCTCTGACCGCACGCTGCTTTCTAATTTGTATATCTACTGTTTTCATCTGCGTCTGTTGTTGGGGGGATGCTTTTTTATTTTTGGTGTAAATGCCCTCTTTTGTGATTGTCTCTCGTCTCTGTCTGAAGGGGGGGAAGGATTATTTGTTGTCTGGGGTTTTTCTTTTTTTGGTGATCTTGGTGTTTTCTTGAACTCGCGAAAAGCCCGCACACTATTCGGTTTAATCGGGGATTACCAACCGATTATGATTAATTGCAAGAGGAGGTCGTCACGATTACTGATGAGATTCTCCTCTTGTGATGCAGGACAACATTCAGGACAAAAATCGATCGTTCATGCGATATTTTTTTTACGGAGATGCTCGAAAGATGGCGTTACTGTAAAACTGTTAGCGGCGTTTCTATAGCGGCGATAATAATAATAATAATTGTCGTCTTCAATTATAGTGGGGCTGTCCAAGTCTAGACGCTATTCATTATTGTGTATATTTTTTAATCTTTTTTAATTTAAGCCAGAAACAGTTGTTTGAGCGTCTGATGCGCGCTAGTGTTCGCTTTAAAAAAACTTTACGTGCGGCCTATAGGTCGAATCGAACAGGGTAAAATTGTTTGCGATTTGTCGGCTATTATAATCGCGGTCGTCACCTGCCGGTGTTTTGTTTTTTCAAAACCAAATTATGCGGTTGATACTCCTGGTCCGAACCATAAACCCTGGTACACGCCATCACAGGGCGTCTCATAGAAATAAGTCTGTGCCTTTTTCACAATTTTCGTTGCTTCATCATCCGATTTATTTTTTCACAAATTCATACCTGTTTTTAATGTCATGGTTGATGATCATGGTAGACTTATAACACGTGTGCTGTCGATAATTGATCGGACGCTCCGGTAGGAACATATAAAAGGTTTATGACAGGGCATTACCGGGCTCACACGCCATTGTTGTTGTTGCTCAGTGCGGTTTTTATTCGACGCTTTTTCTGAGGTCGACGAACACCGGTCGGACTCGAAACTTAATCGAACTCTCATCAATAGCCAAACCCAATCTCCTCCTTTCGTCCCGGCGTTCAAAATCCGAAAGCGGATCGTCTGACGCCGGTGATGTTGCTATTTATAGTTATGCTAAACTTCTCGTCGACCTGGCCACGTCTGGGCCTACATGTATGTGGCGCCGTCTATTGGCCAAACGATAGGTGGAGGAAGCGGACACTGACGCCCTCTGGGGGATTATTTTGTTCCACGCCATTAGGTACGATCGTGGAAAATTCGAGGTTATTGTTGTTGGAGGCATGCGCGCTTTTTGCTGGTGGTGGTGGTGCTGCTGCTGGTGGTGGTTGGCCTCACCAGACGTCGTGAAGATCTTTACGAATGGAAGGGATAGGCAAACGAGGCCAGACCGGCGGCCATTGGATGATGGCGATGATGATGACGATGAAGAAAAAAAGATGGCGCCGGCTGCGGTGTGTCAAGCTTCTCCCTCCCCACTTTTAGCCTCTAGGTGGCGCGCGTTTTTTATTTATAATTTGGCAAGCGACTGCAGGTTGCTGTTCTGGCCGCTTGTGGCGCCAAGCCAGACAACCAAAAACCATCGTCGTTGTTGGGAACGTTGGAAATGCAATTTAGGAGATTGTCCAACTCTGGGAGGTGCAACGAAGCGCAGGTGGTTCCCTGGGACGCCACCAGAGGGCACCCATAGGGGACAACCGGTGACAGCAGTCTACCTTAGTGGGATTCCAAAGCGCCGCCATTACTCTGTAGGTGTGTGATGGGTGGGGTCGTACACAGGTGGCGCCACCGTCGAATCGGGAGACTGGCTCATTTGCATGTATAATGTGGGGAGATGGAGGAGCCATTGCAATTTTATAGTCGTTTAGCTGTGTAGCTGCAGATGTGCTCTCCGAAACAACTTCATGTAATGTATATTTAATTTCACGACGTTCTTCTGTTGGTGCTAATAGTTACTGGGGGAGGCAGGGGGGATTCCTTTCTTTTTTTCTTTCTTGAGCAACTGAACCTTGTGGTTGTGACGCGGATTCCAGAATTTCACTGTTTTGGGAAATCTCGCCATAATAACTTATTTTATTCAAAATAATTTTTTTAAATTCACATTGTTGAACTAGAAGATTCGCAAGGTCTAACGTATGGTGCAATGCACAAAAGGATTGCACAAACAGTTCATGTTTAATTAATGTGTCGAACGTGAAAGTGCACAGAAATGTAAAATACAGCGTGGTCCAAAAAAGTCGGGGGCCCATTCTAAATAATATTGGTTCGATTTTATTATACCATGCTGTATAATTTTTTGGAAGAAGATAATTGGGAGCTAGAAAATATTAGAGCGACGTATCCCTCAACCTCCCGATGCCTTTCGTACCACTTATCCTTTTAAAAATGTCGTTTCCCTTTTCTGGATTTGAGATTTGTGATCGATTCCGTTCGTCATCGTTTAAACGATGTCTGCATCTCTTCCCCCGGCATTTATAATCGTCCCAGGGCGGCCTTAAATTAGCTCTGCGTATCATCGCACGACGGATAAGGACTGTCAACCCCCTCTCTCGACCACGCAGACATCTCTCTTAATCTTTCCGGCGCGTGTCAAGTGCTTTTTTTGGAACAAGGGGTTAAATATAGACACCCCTCTCTCTCAACTCTCCACCATTCGTCACCACTTTCTCAAACATCTCTCCTGTACAATAGATATCTTGGATACAATGGATGGATGCTTTTTGGATTTCACCCTCACGACTCCAATCGAAATATGGCCAAGGGGCGCTTGTACCGAGCCCGGAGAACAGCGACCGCGCCATCTAGTGATCACGCAAAGATCTCCTAGGTTGGCGTCCCGTGTTGTCACTTTCCTGCCAGGGGTTTTTTCATCCCTCGGGGGTTAATCTTGACTTCCCCTTTCGACAAACTCACTAATATCACGCCCTATTTATATTAACAGCCATCTGTCGTTGTTGAGGAAGGGAGACTGTTGGTTGTGCGGGGGAGGGGATGGAGGGGAGGGTGTTCCCTATTTTATTCCAAGATGGCGCCCGGTGTTAATGGCCCCTGACCCGTAAACACGGGGACGCGTCGGGGGCTATTAATAAATGCTGAATGTTTTCTCTGAAGCGGGGGTGAGGGCAGCGCCACCGTGCGGGATGCTGAGCAACCTTTTTGGCGCTTCTCCTAGGAATCGCATCGACTTCATGATACCCAAAATTGGTGGAGACTCTTGACCCATTGGCGATTGATTGTTTGATTGATTGCTCTCGATTCTTCTGGATTTCTGACCATTTCTTTTTAATTTTTTTCCGCGGTCAGTTTGTTGGCAGCATCGATGGTTAGTCAATAAAATCGGAGTTGCATTTGTACGTTTGTTTGGGGAATTTCGAATGGAGGGGGGTCTCAGTACGACGACGAAGGAGTATCAATTTCTCATTTATGATCGGTTGGTCGGTCTGGCTGACAGACGATGATTTATTTACAACTGACTGAGGCCTGTTCTGATGGTCAAACACTCGCGAAATGATAGCTGGGGAAGCTGCAAGGTTGTCAGAAGCACGTACCACTATTATTCTTTCAAATGTCTATACATGTACAGTATCTATCGAAGTAGTTTGGGACGTGTACAGGGTGTCCCAAAAGTCTCCATACCCATGACTGGTGTCGTAAATAGGAATGCGTACTAATAGTATGAATGCACTAATCCTATGATTGGAGACCATGCAGTGGAGACACCCTGCGAAGAATATATAAATATATGTTGTTGTTACCGACGACAGATTTCAATCCAACAATTGATTTCCATCTGAGGGCAGTGAGGAATGAGTTCGACCGAATTTTTGTCTCCACCACCATGGGACGCAATTTTTTTAATAGTTTTTGTGAGTCTTGAACGTAATTACGAAAGTCTAGCAGCTCATTTTGGATGTATCGATATATCTGATAATCTGATACTTAAATATATGAAAATCAATTTTGGGATGCAATTCGCATTCTGCCGGTGGCCGAGTGGCTGAGTGCTGAATTGTAATTTTCTGAATAGGTTTTAATGGTGTTTTAAAGCGGGGTTTCGCGTTCAAGTGCGAATCGCGCCATAATAACCCCCATAAGCACACCTATTCGTGGCGAACACTCATAATTTTCGATCTTCGTGTACTAGAAGGGGGAATTTCGTCTAAACTGGGGTCGTTGATCCCGCGCCACGTCGACTCTCGTCTCCGGAGGGCCCTGCCTCATTTGCTGCCCTCCCGTGCCTGGATGATGATGGTGGTGGCGGCGGCGGCGGTGGTGGTGGTGCTCTGGTGGTGGCCGTCAAATGTGGACATCCGGACTGAGCTCCAGCAGCATTCCCCACTTTCGTAAAAGAAGAAAAAAACATCGCATCCGAAATTGCTTCACGTTTCGGTGTCAGATCACAAAATATGCATAAACATGGACTCGGTTAAATGGCATGTGTCCTCTTGAGATCCCCGACTGGGCACCAGACACGGAGGAATCGACTGTACCTGTTCTTTCGGTCCATCAGCCGTAGGCAGGAAGTGACCGCACCACTCATCAGCCGCACGGTCGAGCAAGGCTCAAAGAAACCCTGAAAGATCTGCGAATCACTTGAAACTTTTGGATGAGCTCTTTCAAAAAGGTCATCAATCGCGTGCCACTGTTTGTAGACCACTGATCCAGATAGTCTGACCAGTAAATACGAATATGTTTTTTCAATACTGTATTTTTGTTTTTTGTTTTGTTTGCGTCAGAATCCATTACCTGCGGGAGTCGTGACTGACCCCACGTCGATTTACTGCGAAGTCTCAATTCGATATTTTAGCAACCTGGGGGTGATTGGGGTTGTCCGTGAAGCGAGAGAGATGTCGAGATATTGTTATGTAGAAGGACTAAAGGCAAAATGGCCGAGTGAAATGTTGATTTGTGGTTGGTGCGCTT
Source organism: Mycogona germanica (assembly GCA_034698785.1). NCBI lineage: Eukaryota > Metazoa > Arthropoda > Diplopoda > Chordeumatida > Chordeumatidae > Mycogona > Mycogona germanica. The sequence goes on from JAQGBY010006712.1 coordinate 11,048, forward strand.
GCGTGCGTGTCATATCAATGCCACCCGCGTGTGTCTGGCTCACAAAATGCCATCCTGATTGTAACGTGTACCGCAGGTGAGATGGCGTTGATGGGGGATGAGGCCATCTTTTTTCTTTTTTAAATCATCGTACTCGAATATGAATGTACTCCACTAATGTGTGAGCGCTGATTTGTGTGCGTGACTGGACAAATAAAAAGTACCAAGGTGGGGTTGTTGTGAATCTGCCAGCTTTCAACTTATTGCTTGACGTCACGAACGATATTTTAATTTCAATGTTTTTTGTTGATTGATTAGAAAAATGAAGTACAGTGGTTTGTGTCCATAGTTTTGATTGTCTAAAATAGAATTGCTGTCAGTTATATTCACCTAGCGTTTGAGGTCGTCACAAGGGTCACAAGGTGAGGTACCGTGATCGCGAGTTCAATTCCCGGATGAGACTTTTGGAATATTTTTGGCGATAAAAATTCATGCACTCGCGCACAGTTTGAAATTTTAAAATCTGCCCTTGCAGATTGCCCCTCGTCTCGCCAATATAGGCATTTGGTGAGGGAATCGTGTACCCCGGGATCGAATAAACCGAGAGCCCACGCCTGGAATCGAACCCGGGACCACCGAGGCACAGTCAGTCGCAAAATCGGCTGGGCTACGACGAGCCTTCCTTGGGAATGGAAGAACCGAATGTGAGGATTCGATCTGACAGCTGCTGCCCACTGGTGACGTGATTGCTCCAATTGCGAGGCAATCACACAATGCACCGGCGAGACTCTGTCTTTATCTTTTTCTTGTTCCGTTGTTGTCTGTTGGTTTTAAAGGACCTCTTGTTTCAGGAATCGATCAATTACTGGCTGCGTTTTGTGTCTACCAGAATTTTTTCTCTCATCCAATTATCATCCAACCGCTAGTTTCTGAGTTATTTTCTAAAAGAGCTGCAATGTGCTTCCGGTTTTGGGAAGAGAAGGTCGGCAATGGCTGTGTTTAATGCATCCATTTAGAGATTTCTGAGAATTCTGCCTAGTGGTTAGTTTGGGGGAACCATGTTGCCAGAAACTAGTTGCCTCGTCAGATCTCCTCAGTGTTTTTCAAAGAGTGCTGTACAGGGGCGCAGGAGCGAGGCCAAATATTTTTCGAATGCCCTCGTCATTTTAGACTGCGGCGGCGGTCGGCTTCTAGAGAATTTATCTCCATTGCCTGCCTCCTTCCTAATCCTCCTCTCGTCCTCCTCCCTTCTCCTGAAACCGGCCAAAAGACGAGGGAATCGTGACTGCCAATTAAAGTTTGTACGCTCTCCTCTCTCTTGAGTCTCTCGTCCCATCATCGAACCAACGTCCTTGCAAGGTGAGCGATGTTGCGGCGGCGGCGCTGCTAACTTTTTGTTCGAGTCTCGGGCGTCGTTTTTTGGAATCTCGGGTAAGATCCTCGTGAGACTATCGGACCATCAACCGCATCGCGGCTTATACCCTAGTTACGCTGGAAGCATGCTTCTAGTTGCTTGATACATCTGAACTGGGCTTGTCCGGTGTTTCGGCCATCAGACATTTGAACTAGTCACACTCCCATCTCGATTGTGCTCAGGAACTTCAATTGTGCTCAAGAACTTCAACTGTGCTCAAGAACTTCAACTGTGCTCAAGAACTTCAACTGTGCTCAAGAACTTCAACT
>JAQGBY010006713.1:0-12708 GCA_034698785.1 Mycogona germanica
TGGATTATACTATCCGATACATGGTCAAGGGAGAGATAATCAGAAGCAAAGTTCAAATGACACGACACTCTCAGCTCATTTCTTAATTTAATAAATCTATTAACCATTAATGCTGGGTTGAAGAACATTACTGCAACTTGTCAGTAAACGGCATCTTCTTTTGTTTGACTGGCCGTGCAAATAAAATTTGACTCTGCTATCCGACACGGTAACAACTTATCATAAGAATATAATATGTGTGAAAGTATTGTATTAACACGCCGATATGCCCTCGGCATTTGACTGCTCCCGCAATTGAACACCGTAATCACTGCTGAAAATGAGAAATACGATTGGCATAAGTATTGATGATTAGCTCAGTAATCACAGCAAAGGTGCCACATCTATAGCTACACAATTTTAGTTAAACGCATCTTTACTTAATTCCTAAATTTATTTCTTAGTGTAACTACTATGCCCTAGGTACGCATCGAACTAATTTTTCCGTCATTCTCGTCTTATTTATCATAGGTGAACATTACCATTACATTCACTTGCTTGAGCATCTATCCCAGGCGACGACGGCCCTGACGACACCCTCCACCACAATTGCGCCTAGTACGCGGCGGGCGCAGCCTGCGGACGTCGTTCTCCGGCGAGGGCGCTCCTCTGGCAGTGTCAATGAGCGCAGGGTGCTATACCGGAAGAGGAGAAGATGACACCAATGTGTAATCGTGGTTCGATTATCTCTACAATCAGGTTCATCTAGTCTTTAGATTCTGCGCTACCGCTCCTATTCTGATCGATTGTTGAACATAGTTTCACAGTAAGTGTATTAACGTCCAGCCACAATTTTGAATCGCATAATAAAATACATCAAGGCAGTTATTGTAACTCATATCATCAGAATGCATCGTATTTATTCCATTGACCCTTTATTCATATTCATGCAACTTGCATGCACATTACAATTACACGTTATGCGTACATCACACCTGTCGAATATATATGGTAAGAATGTACCTCGTAAGTTCATACAGGGTTTGACATCCTAGATTTAACCCTTCGTCAAGATATCATAATTATCTGTGGAGTACATGTAGCAAAGCTCCGCTGAATTAGCGTGACAATTAATTTATTACCGTCCCAAACAACCAATCATCAAATTTCAAATCCACTGGCTACTGGAGTCACGTGTTGACTATACGTGTTAGTCCTACCCAGCTGACGGGGATGGTCTATCCTAACCCAACATATATATTGTCATGTTGCTACACATTTTGGAGGAGGACATACATATTCAATTTTCTCATTTTTGGTTTCGATATTAGGGTCGGAATTGTGAAGTATATGATGTATACGCGCTCTGATTCCAATTTTCCTAATCTTGCGCTAGGTGGTACCCAATTCACTTATCATGTTGGACCTCAGTATTCCAAGCATTACTCTTCGATAAACACTTTCCCTCGTGGGGTTATTCGCTGCACCAGAATGGGTATGCTAATTAATAATTCGCTAAATAATACATACTCCTATCGCTTATTTCTCAGTGCACTAATACATCTGCTTCCAAACAACTTATGGCAGAACAATTGCCACACGTCCCCCTTGTTGAAATGCCATGACAGTGACAGTAGGTCGCGATAATATTTGTCACCCCGCCAACAATCACCCTTCTGGGCCTGCCAAAGTATGACCTAACTGAAATATCGAGGTGAATAAATGGTCTTTGATGAGTTTGCAATACTGATTTGCGAGCAACTGATTCATATACGAAAGATTTCCAATGTGTGTATGCTTTCCTGAACAAAATAAATTAACGACTTTGATTCATGTCATACGATCGTGGCGAAACGGAGTATCTCGAATACATAACTATAATCGCTGAGATGCATCTAATTTCAATCATATCGATTTAGATAATTTCAAACCTCTATCCCTCTCTAAACCACCTGGCGTGATCGCTTTCCAAGGCACGCACACACGTGTGAAAGTAAAATCACTGACCGATACGCATACACTCGCTTGTATATAAAAAAAACCATCAATTGGTGATCTCTGTGTACTAACCGACGTTATGCCATTTGTTCATCTGGCAATCGCCCATTCACTATTATCTGCTCCGTGATCAAAGCAATGCCCCCTAAATTTATCCAATTAATTATCCAATTTATCTGTATTCCTGATGGCGGTAAGGCAATTTGTATTTATTTCCGAAAATTCGTTCACTTAGTGATGCCTGCACAAGAATCGCCCGCATCAGTATGTTACGGTAGTACAACTATTATGGCTATGTTGGCCCTTTTTCTCTCCTGAAGGGATTGTGTACAAAATGTAATTTTCCAAAGATTATATCGTGATAACTGGTCAATCGTCCACAATTGCACAAATGACCCCGGTTTATGATCATCCCGCGTTCCCCTAATTATCCTTGGGCAGTGGTCTGCTCCCAGGTGACGACGCCGAAGCAGTCGGATCTCACGGATGTTGAACCAAGTAAATTTGAGTATCGTTCAACCACAAACGGCCGATGAAAGAGTGGACATGGAATAACTAAATAGTGTTATTGCCCATCCCATATAGTGGTCTAAGATGGGATTGCGACGTCGTCAATGAGTCTCTAATAATATGCGCTCTATGTAAAATTCTAATGAGATATTTTGTTGAATTATTTGTAGATCATAAATTCTCGACGCCGAGTCCAACTCATTCCTCCGGTCAATCGGGGCACTGCGCCAAAACTTTCTCAATTCCTCATCTCTACGTGAACATCTAGTATGGCCATCGACATTTGACGTTGATGAGACAGAATTGCTTCTGTAGTAATTAAAATCATCCGTGTCTTAGCCCCGCCAGATCAAATGTGCAATAATCCGAAGTTGGCCAATTACTATGTTATATCAAATATTACTTATTTATTGATTCGGGTTGTCTTACCTATAACACTCTGATGCGGAGGATTGACGTATCCAGTGTGCTGCCGAACTGATATTAAACCCAAACCACTTCAACTTCACAAGCGCGAACCACCTTCGTCTCGTCGGATGTCGGATGTCAGATTAATTTGTTGATGTTATAATGAGCAGGTATCGTCGCATGCCCAATTTTCGCTATTGGTTCGATGGATCGTTTGACTGACAAGTGGAGTAGTATTATTTGAATTTTCGTCTCACTACACAAAACTCATGACGCCTCGTAGGTTTTGGTAATCCAACCCGGGGTACACTTCGGAGCAAATCGCGACTTGGCGCAAGGTAACTATTAATCCTGATGGACGCGTAACCATGACAGCTACTCACTTGGTCGCAATTAATCCTGACAACTATTTAAGATTATTGTAATCGCATGAAAGATGTCGATGTCGAGACTCTAGTACACTGTAGTGGGCAGGCAATATACCATCGCAGATCAGTTCACGATAAATCCAAATGATGATAGGCGCGCACAATGGACACTCGATCTGATGGATACTTTGCTGAAATTATGGAACTCGATGGATTCGAGAATAATCCTCGTATGTCAAAGACCTTAGAATTTCGCAGAGGAAAACCAGGACCGTGACGGCAACGAAGATAAAATTCAAGAACCCCGAATTTCATGCGAAGTATCTTTTTATACCTGTTCCTTTTGCCCGCACAATGTGCGTCTCTCAACTTGTGCAGTGTTGCACAAATTTGATCGCCGAAGTTCGCAAACTTTTTATTTTATCTTTTACCCCTATTTACTCGCAATCCCTCCATTCCCGCCGTCTCGCTTAAGTCTCGCGATCACAGCTTACCGGACTCAAACTCGGACACGTGTCCTCTAGCGCGGGTCGAGCAGATAAACCATTGCTCAAACTTTTGTGCGCAGCATATTTTGGACACAATGATCAACAAATGACTCAAACTATAGCTCGCCGTCAACCAGATACTTGATCCATCATCCAAAAAAGTGCAAGAAATAACGATCAGTCCCATTTTATTTGTTTTGCCAATCAGTTTTTATTCCGGGTTAGCGACAAATTTGTCAAGTAGTATAAATTTCGCTCATAAATATTCATTATTTAATCTCCGATAGGTCACTTTCAAATTCAAATTACAATTCAACACCGTTCACATTAACGTGTCTATAACGTGCCCGGTGGATGTAATGCACTTCAGGGAAATGTCATTAATCCATGTCTTAATCCCTTCAACAATGGAAAATCAAAAGTGTCTCGAAAGCACCATTAATTGGAAGATAGACGACCATAATAGTTGGGCACATTTTAAGAAAATACAAATATGGCATTTTTACAATAATTTTATACTTTTAACCTTTGACACAGATCTCGCAGAATGTCTGGCATTTTTTATTGATTATATAAAAAATGCTATCTTGGAATTTGCTGCATCTCCCACTAAAACTTAATGGCAAATCAATGACACAACTTACGTTTAACAAAGCTGATCCTAGTGTTCATCGCAGACAAATTCCCGTAAAAGTTTCGTACCTGGGGTATCTGGTTTTTAATTGTCAACAGAACAGTTGAACCAGATGAATTGAAAATTATTCAAGAGCTTTTTGGAACAGATAATATTTTTCCATTTTTCTCGCGTATTCTCATATTCAGTTACGAACCCGCGTTAATCAAACTGCTGATCCTGGAAGACGTCCTTGTGCCAAAATTCATGAACACCTTATAAATTGATTGACAGTAGGATCGCTTTGTTCAACACGCAAATTAAAAAAATAATTTTAGTTAATCGGGACACAGCTTCCTAGAACATATTTGCAATCACAGTTGAACGAAGTCAAAGACCAAACCAATTTTCTCGTTACAACTTCAAAATGTCTGACTGGAAATTCGCCATCCCCAGAACGGAAAATAAAAAATCGGTGGATATAAATAAATAGAAAATGGGGCTAGGATAGATCTAGCACTATAATCCGACAGTTACAATAATGGTGGATATTTGAAAATAACTTCTCGTTGACCAACGCTACACTCCGTCATAGTCACCAAAAATAATTTGAAACTTATAAAATTTAGATCGTCTACTTACACAAACGTTTTCGAAGAAAGATGGAAGTGGGATTCCATCGAAAACGTTTGTGTGGCCCACCCAGTAAGTAGACGATCTAAATATTATAAGTTTCAAATTATTTTTGGTGACTATGACGGAGTGTAGCGTTGGTCAACGAGAAGTTATTTTCAAATATTCACCATTATTGTAACTGTCGGATTATAGTGCTAGCCCCATTTTCTATTTAACCAGATATCTGACTCGGCATTTTATTGGATATAAATAAGTTAAATAATTCTGTTACTCGTTATAAAGGACCTATACAATCATTTGAGAACAACTTTTGATTTGGAGTTAATTGAAAAAATAAAGAACGTGTTTCATCACAGGGAAGAATGAAGAGATTATTCCATTTTTTACATGTACTATCCGTGCATCTTATTCAATCAACTCATATCCACACATTAATTACCAGAATATTGTTTCCTTCATATTTTCACCGATATCTGTTCCAACAATACGACAGCGGCATAGACTTATTTTTCTTAAAACCCAGCTCACATTTCGGTTAAAATAAATGCGCCAAAGCGACAGATGCAGAGATGAATGTTTCCCGTGAATTATCTCGTGAGTGGCTTTCAAAAAAATTAGTTGACAAAATTGACCAAAAGTTGTAAGAGTGTAAAGTTGTTGCGTGTTTGATATTGAGATTCGATTTTTCGACTGAGAACGATCACAAAAAAACAATATTGACGACGCTTTTTGTCCCATTTCTCAGGTAGTGGTTTCGACACTCCACGATGAATCAAACTTTTCCACTCCCAAAACAATTTGTAATTTTGTACAGCAAAAAATTGAAATTATGTTAATTTTCGAATGTTTTCATTCGCGAGTTATGCAACGCAACTACCTTTGAAATTTTAGGAATTTTAGTATTCAAAATTAAAGTTTTGGGATCAGGAGTTGCATTGCACAATGGGAAATCAAATAAAAGTATGGTCGAGGGTTTTCGTATATGGTTATTCTTATCTTAAAGGTCGAGAAGCTCTGCCAACTGGATCTGTTGGTTACCTCTGGCGAATACAGGACAGATAAAATCTCTTAAAAATAGTCAAAATAAACTGATTTTCAGCTTCAATCGATAGTGACATCTCGGCGTTTCGTGTGAGAGTGAATGTTTAACTATCCCTCAGATTAGTAACTCGGTCCAGCTCGTAAGGACTCAAATAGCGTCTCAGTGCGACTTGTCCCGCCCGTACAGTATAAAGAGCACTAGGAGGATGGGCAGCGCCACCAACACTCCCACAACGATGAGAACCAGCACCCTAAACTTGGGAATCAGCGGGGCAGTCCGGTGTTCGGCTTGGACCAGCGGCCGGAAACGTTTGGACGTCAGCACCTGCGTCACCTCCTCCAACGAATTTTTGTGGAGAACGGTGCCGCTGCGGATCCTCTCCAGGTCTCGGTCCATCCGCTGCAGAAAGTGTTCAGACTCGCCGTCGCCACCTCGCGACGCCGACATCGCGCCGCCGCCGATGCTGATGAACTTTTGGTGGCAGACGGTGAGCACGTCGCTGCCGTCCGTCGAGGCACTTGGCTCCAGGCAGGTGGCCGGATGGCCGGCGGCCGCGAGGCCGCGGCTCAGGTCACGAAGTTCGTTCTCCAGTGTCAACCGTTCCTCCACCAGGCTGTTCGGCGTGACAGGCACTTTGATTGTTCGCAGGCCGAAGAACTCTTGATCGCTGATGAGGTTGTTGATCCGCTTCATGAGCGATGCCTACGCAGTTGGCGAAACGAAACAAATTGATTTAATTGTCAACGTCAACGTAAAATGTCAATCCAACTTTATGGACTGGTTGGAAACATTATATAAATAATTTTTAACTAAACTGGTTTTCAAACTCAGATTCTCACAACACAATCTTATTAATGTTATAAACTTGTGCCTGTCACAATAACTGGCAATAGGGAGGTGCCGTGATCACAGATTCAATTCACTGGAATTTTTCAGGAGAAAAATTGAACCTGTACTTGTATTCCCAAATACAAGTACAAAGCAAGTACTGGGTACTGCATACATGTGGCTAGGAAAAGAGGTTTCGAACAGACATAGCAGAGTGAGGAGATCAGATCTGGAAGGAAATTACCTCTGGTGGCGGCCGAGTATGTTGCTGACCCGTGAAACGATTTAATCAAACGGTCCACCGGCCAGACTGTTATATTGAGTTTATCAGATGTTTACTATTCTTGAAAGTACAACACGTGAGAGCGATCGCGAGACGCCACGGCGAGAGATTCGTGATACGTCGGTCCCGGGGTTCGATTCCCGACTCAGATCCTGGCAAAAATGTGCCTCCCTCGAATAGTCCTAATAAACCTCCGTAAACGCCTTAAAAAATATCCTCTAATGGCACTACAGTTGAAAAAGTGCATGCACCCAGTGTTTTAATGTACGTGTTGCTCATAAAATAAATTGAATATAGAGTCTATAAAATTTGAGGAAATTTTAATGGAGGGTAATTCGGACCGTCCAATGGACATTTCAAGAACGGTGGATTACATTTGAAGGACATTAAACACTCGACATACAATTATTCAATGTACCTATTTTTAAAAATGAAGCCACAACAATTGGCAAAACAAAAGTGATCAGAGGGGACGCCGCTTCATTCAGAACTGCTCGCATAATCCTGTCAAAGCGTTAACCTTCAGACTGACATGTGGCATTGACAATTATGTGAGGCTTTGACAGTGAGCAGCTGTGGAAATCGTGATGCAGGAGCCACGAACATCATGGGAAATAAGTCTGCTGAATATGAAAAGGTCTAAAGCGAAAACAAAGCCAGATTTCAGCATAAAAATTCATTTATTTTACAAATTATATATGACAGATCATTTCATATTGCACCGATTAAAATATTGGCCAACATTCCAAACTCTGTATTTGTTTTCTAGACTAACCAATAAGATTTAAATTTTCAGGATCCGAAGTTTCTTGGAACAAGGTGAAGTCATCGGAACATAGTTAAATTTTAAGGTGCTGCCTGTACGGTACAGTTGGCGATATATTTTGTCTGTTGTACTGGTCTCCTAACAAAATAAAAATTCAAAGTTTCCCCGAAAAATAGTGAATAAACGTTTTCAGCACATCAACACATTTCAGCTAATCACAGCACCTGAGCACCCGACACCGGTTTATTCAAAAACGATATTTGGATAAATTATCAAAACCGGTTCCTTTGAAGCCAAATTATAAATTGGCTGTAAAATCAAGCTCGCAGATAATTTAGCCCCCGGACTGATGTCCCTCGACCCGTCGTGGCGCAGTTGGTTTATGACTGACTGTTGTTCGGCGGTCCCGGGTTCGATTCCCGGCGCGGGCTTTGGTCCGGGGTACTGGTGAAAACGTGCCCCTCACAAAGTGCCTAAGCACTGATAAGGGTACAAAATCTTCCTGTTGTGACCCGTCACTTCAGTGAATAAAAAAAAAAAAATTATTGTGTTTGAAGAGTTACTAGATTTATAGTCGGTTTTGTTTGCGAGCACATCTGGCAGGTTCGTGCTTGTCATGCCAAGAGACTCTGACACGCCATCAGGATGTTGAGGACTTACAATAATTATCTAAAATATCACAGGCTTGGAAAGACAGGATCTAGTCTAGTAAGGCCCCGGCGGCAGTGGCGAGAATTGAAAACGCTACATAACAGATTATAAAACGTTAATTTTTTTGGCATTTTATTGTTATTATTATAACATAAATATCAGTAAAGAAATTGGTTTTCGGTGGGGTTTAGAACACACGTTTCTAGAGTTTCTACGCCCAGAACGTCTGAAATCCGTAGCAATGTTCTGGAATATCTAGCTACATGTATACAGTTTGAGCGGCATGCACAGGTAACTATTTTGGAGCTCGAAAATGGCCAAACATACCTTACAACCGTATCTTAACGCCAGACTCGCTACGGTATCACCAGGATCGATCTCCCGCTCCACGAAATGCACCGTCCGTGACTTCCGGTGGGCCGGCACCGATCCGCCGTTCTGTTGTCGATCGACGCGCAGCCTCGTCATCCTCAGCAGGTCGCCGGACAGCAGCTCCTCCTCCGACGACGACTCGCCGTCCGTCAGAGTCACCTGCTGCATCGAGCAGGTGGTCGTGACGCCGCCGGCCCACCGGACCGTGGGCAGCACCGCAGCTGAACCGGCATCGCCCCTGTCGTAGACGGTGTCGTCCTCCGTGTCGGTCAGCTGCCGGTAAAGGCTGGTGGACGGCCGCGTCGAATGCACTTTGATCAGCTGGTGGTGGTCGTTTCCGGCCCATCGACGGAAGTGGTTCATTGTCACGAAGCTCCCAACTGCTGGGCATGTTCGTTGACTGGAACCGCACCTCGTCTGGGCGCGGCTAGGTCGACCGGATAGCCTAGAACGGTTGTGAAACAATTCCTACTCCCATAACCTAGTTTGACAGCCACTCTCCATTCAATCAATCATGTCATGGCCAACGAATAGTAAGCGTAGAGACAAACTCCCCCATTCCGTATCTTCCGCACAACGGACCCACTTTAAGGGTTTTAGCGGGACGTTATCGACCAGAGTGAAACCACCTGTCGGAATTAATGAGCCAGTGAGAATCAGTGGGTAAGCGTGCCAATTTAATTAACTGCTGGTAAGCGTTCGCCTATCACCCTGCGAATGGGCCGACTACAGCAGCTTATTGACGTGCAAGAGGAGTTAGGGCTAGTTTAAATCGAGATAACCGTGGTTTAAAATTAAGTTTTTCGAACCGAAATTCCGGGCGTTAGATCCGGTAGATGTGCATCTTCGATGTGCGCGACTTCGGAAACAATATATTCCACTTCAGGATTAATTTAAAATGAAATATATAGAGCCACTTGTGTGACAATCACACGTAGCCATAAACCCAATAACTTTTTTAATCAACGTGTTGCGCGCCACCTGGTGGTAACGGGAAGCACACTCGTTTGGTGGGTCGGCTACCAGATGGCGGTGGTGGTACGACGGAGAGAGCGGATGTGAAATGTGCGCAGGCGCGCAACACATGACTGTAATGCTAGTTTTGTATCTGTGATGTGTCAGGGGCAGCATTATGAAGGATTGCCGGTTCCCAAAATCTTGATTTTGATTTATTGGCAATAACATTTTGCGTGGGTGCATGAACAATAAAACTCGAAGAACTTCAATCTTTGTTTAATTCTTATAATCGATAAAGTCATTGCTATCAACAATTTTAACAGGAACCAAAAATTGTACAGCAGGAATTATTTCAGAGTCGATCGCTGTTCTTTTTTTTTAATTCACTGTAGCTATGTGATGTACATGTTACCAGTATCTTCAAGGGAAAATTGGTTAATTAAAAAATATTACACGTTATTTTTTGGAAAATTAGATAACCGCTAATATAACAAAGAAAATAAAAAATACCAATTTTTTTTAATTAACTGAAGTGTATATCACATCAGGAAGATTCTGTACCCCTCTCAGTGCTTAGGCACTATGTGAGATGCACATTTTCACCCCCCGGGATTTCAAAGCCCGCGCCGGGAATCGAACCCGGAACCGCCGAACCACAGTCCGTCGTTTAACCAACTGCGCTACGATGAGTCATACTCGTTTTTGAATTGATTTGATTATTTTTGATTGATTGAATTGACAATGAAAATAATTGATGGTCGCATGAGTTAGTTCATTGTCAGGGTTTTTTTACGTACGCGTCCATTTCATTCAAATATATCAGTGAATTTGGAGTATAAAAAGTAGAGCATTTCTGACATTTTGAAAAATTTGAATTTTCACGTGCTATATAAATATAATAACGTCATGAGGCGGTGTCTCAACAGGTTATTTTTATATTAAAAAATTAGAATTTCCAAACGTTTGTCAATTGAAATGTTCAATTAAAAAAGAATCGTTTTAAAAATATCGATTTAATTGTCTTTTTAATAATGTCATTTTAGAATGTCATAATAGTATGTCATTTTAGACAATATTACACATATTTAAATTTACGACTCGTCGTGGCGCAGTTGGTTAAGCGACGGACTGTGGTTCGGCGGTCCCGGGTTCGATTCCCGGCGCGGGTTTTGGCTCGGGGTACTGGTGAAAATGTGCCTCTAACATAGTGCCTAAGCACTGAGAGGGGTACAAAATCTTCCTGTTGTGATGATATACACTTCAGTGAATTAAAAAATAATAATATTCCGGTATGTGGTTGGAACTGTAACCTGGTGTGCTTGAAATCGAAAAATCGACGACGGGGCTTTTGATGTGGAGAAACCATTTTTTTTAATTTTGAAGCGAAAGGGAGATTATCAAGAATTTGGTAACGGATTTTTATTATGAAATATTAAAAATCGAAATCGGAAAGTAGACACTAGCGAACTAGGATGATGTACTAACGGTATGTAAAATTTTATTCAATTCTTTAAGCCGTTCGTGAGTTAATCTCCGAACAGGAAAATCCGGTCTCCAGTTTTATAATATAAGATAGTTACACACCCAATGATCCAACATTTTTTGTTGCCAGTAACTGAAAGTAAACATCACTTTCACCGGTACCAAATATTTACAAAAGTTGATCCTACGTCATCGGTGATGGAATAATTAAACATTTGGACGAAACACAACTATAATAATTAATTTAAAAATAGTAGATATAATACCGATATAAGGAATAATATGCAAGGAAATTGCTTGGACTGCAATCAAACGGCAACAAGATTCAGAAAGCAGCTATTGTTAGCCAGAAAACATGGTAAAAATTATTTTTATTTTCTAAATTATCGGGTAATGACGAAAGTATGGGACGAAAATTCTTTTCGTGTTTTGTCGCGAGTTTCACAAATCTTCAAAGGCTTAAACTATTCGTGAAGATCAGTCATAACCTTAAGTTTTTTTTTTAAATCACTGAAGTGACGGGTCACAACAGGAAGATTCTGTACCCCTCCCAGTGCTTAGGCACTTTGTGAGGGGCACGTTTTCACCAGGGAATCGAACCCGGGACCGCCGAACAACAGTCAGTCATAAACCAACTGCGCCACGACTGGTAGTGACGATTTTTGATTGCAGTCAAAGCAATTTCCTTATATATTATAATAAAAAATATTACCGAACATACGAATTGCGGCATCTCTAAAGAATAATGGAAGGGATCAATAAATGACTTTCTAACAGTCACATTTATTCTCTTTCCATTGGACGCAGATCATGGTTTGCTGAATCATTACGAATTCTAGAAATAGTGAGTTAGTCAACAAATTTGCCAGATAGCCAAATTGTCAATCATTCATTCAATAGCAGATCATTTTGATCGAAAATCAGATTGCATTTGTATTATCCTTGATTGCACCAACCCTACTCATAAATTTCCTTTATACTCTAACTTCGCCCAACTATCCACATTTTTGTTAAACTCAAAAAAATTTACTGATGTCCAGATGTGGCCATCCAAAATTCTAATTTGTGAACATGAAGTGTAATAACACATTCGGAATTTGCATTACATTCACGTTACTGCTCTAGCAAAGTTTATACGAAAGGGTAGTAAAGGTAGGCAAAGGTACGAAAATGTAAATAAACCCATTTATTAGCGGCAAACATTCATAATGCTATTTTCTTAGTAACCCAAGTACAATAAATTAAATTTAAAAATACAGTAAACTCAACATTTCAAATCCAGGGAGATAATCAGTAAACAGATACTTCAGATCCGGTAGATTCTGGC
>JAQGBY010006714.1:0-12708 GCA_034698785.1 Mycogona germanica
ACCCCGGCATCACTTCGGACCACACACAAGTTACTGTCATATAAGTACCGTGCGCTAACCAATTGCGCCACTCGGGATGTTGTACACCTACATGAAATAAAACGCATATGGCGAATAATCGCATGTTGGTTCGAATGGCTCCACGAAAATACCTTGTACAGGTGTACACGTAATCCAAAAATATTTAAATTTACGAGCGATTTTCATTATGGGAGTGCAGCTCATTATGCTGTGTGGATAGCTTCAAATGGTGGAAACCATCAAACCTTTGACAATTGAAAACGCGAATTAGTTGAGAATTAAAACATTATTTAACAATTAAATAATATATACTTCTTAATCATTAATATATTATAAAACCCTTTGAAATTCGGGAAATGCTAATATTTTTATATATATTCACTAGATCTGGCAAAAGAGAAGGTCAAACGGTAGCATTAATAAATAAACCGTTTTGGAATCTATTTTTTAGCGCCATTAGCTCAGTGCGAGCAATTGGAATAAACTATTATTTTTTAAAATGTAGTTTGATCTTTTCAGTCAATTTGGTCTGACAATTTTTGGAGAAATTAAAGCTGAGCTGTGAATTTTTCCCGAACGTCTGGTTCCATTGTAATCCTATGAGAAAAAATACATTTTATTTTATCTAAGGGGGAACTTCGCGGCGTAGCATCGGTTTTCGTATCATATAACTTAACTCAGAATCCTAGAATTATTGAAACTGAACATGACATCGTTATGTCGGTTAACAAAATAAAGCATATCTCATTTTAATTTTTTAATTCAATTGACACAAACATCGTAATTTTGAGTTTAAAAGTGCGCATACAGTAGCAAATAAATGTGAACTACTTTTTCTTGCAATTTATTAAAAAATCATGAGACAATGTGGGACAAAATATTTCATTGTAAAATGAAGATTGGTCTTTCATTTACTCAAACAAATTGGATTTACAATTATTGTACAAACAACCGAGGAAATACAATTTTTTCAAAAACAACTACCTGTCATTGAAAACCATGTTAAATTGGGTCATGCAATTTCGGTAAAGGGGGATCTTTTAGTGGCTTATCATCGGTATTAATTTCATACAGCCTAATTCATAGAACCAAATTTGTTGAAACTGCTCAAAGCTATGTATCAAAGAATAACAAAACAAAACATTTTTATATTTTTATTTCACTGAAATAAGCGATTTACAATTGAAAATAAAAGTGCGCATGCATTCGCATGCCTTGCTAAACCGAATACGCCCCTACTGTAGTTTGGGGCGCCACCACAGTTAACCAACACGCAACTAAAACGCCCACCGTTCATTTCTGGCTAATTTAAAGTATTTTTCTATAAGGTTTGCATGCATATATTGACCTTTGTGTCTGTCTTTTTGATAAAAGTTCGACTCAACTTTGGTTGATGGCATTCCAAAATTATGTCGTATTGATTCAAGGAACGACCGATGTCTCTGCGTAAAAGAGCGGGTTAATAGGTGACAATCGCCTATCTCAGCGCTCCTAGCGTTTCAAATTAGAATTTTAAGCGCCACCAGCGGCGACGAATACAATGACGTCACCAGCCAATTGACAAAATTTGCTGCACTTATAATCAAGTGCAGCGACTATTAATCATATAGCGACCTTTGAATCGTTTCCGACAGACTTTGCAATATCCCAATTTTGAAATTCCATTTATAAATATCAGCCAGGATATGCATTGCATGCAGCCACAAATTCGATAGCCCATAAAACGTGTTCGTCTGACTATAGACAAATTCGACGCAACCTACCATAATGCGAATTACGAATTCATATTTCCAATTAAAATTCGACAAAAGCCAACAGCAGCGCGCACGTCAATCAATTTTTTCTGCTCTATTCACGATCGTGTCCTCTATTTGTGTGTTGCGGCTAGATTGAAATTTGATTGACTGAGGGGTTGCACTTGCTGTTGATTGCAGATACGAATATGTTGCACTAATCCGAATTGGAATTGCCCTAATGGGTCGCCATATTGTATAACGGAATTTCGGAAACTTCATGACCAAGAATACTTATTTTCAAAATCGCAACTACATACAGTAAAGTATTAAGAATTTGAACAGGCAGCAGCTGAAAGGTCAAAATAGTTTCGTATTCAAGAGCAAAGCCGTTGTAACCTATCGTTGTAACACACCGGATTCCAAATCCATGCAGCAATGTATCTGTAAGAAGGCAACTACTCACTCGATAACTTATACTTCCTACCAGATAGCTCAAAGAAACAACTGACCCCGGATTGCTTTCGGATGCACGACTTTATTCCTTCAACCGACAAGAGAGAAGTGTTTTGCTTTTTCGCCAAAAACCAATTCATCACATAAAAACAACATGGCCGCCAACCTGCACAATGGTGCCAACTCCCCTCCACCACACAGTGGTGCCAACTACCCACACAATAAAATAAAAGATTGCAATTTTTATTTACAGTATCCCAATGTTCTTTTAAAGAACCTACCTACCTCCCTCCTCGCCACTTCTCGTCCGATTTCAGAAATAATGATGTCCCGGGCCTCTGAAGGACCACCGGTATCAGCCGCTGCTTCGTTGTTTCGCTCTCTGGCATTATGCACATGGGCACGCTTTACGAGATAACAGGAATCAGCTTCAGATAAGTTGGCTCGATTTCCAATCCACTCACGACAATGTTACCCCCCTCCTCCATCCAGCACTCGCTTCCCAAGTGGTTTTGTCTGCCGATAAGTGATAACTGATGCGCAAAACTCTTTTTGAGGGACTGACGCACAGACACACACACACACACACATGTATTGGCCACACAACACCGTAACTCTTAGTTAAACTTTTTTTTCTTTCATTTCCTTAAATCACTGAAGTGTATATCACAACAGGAAGATTCTGTACCCCTCTCAGTGCTTAGGCACTATGTGAGAGGCACATTTTCAACAGTACCTCAGGATCGAATAATCGAGAGCTCGCGCCGGGAATCGAACCCGGGACCGCGCCGAACCACAGTCCGTCGCAACTTATCAACTGGGACACGGTTTGCAGAATTTCCTCATCGATTTGTAAGAAACCTCGTGCAGGTTTTATTTTCTGCCCTTTATAACCCATCATAACCCCAAAAAATTAGAAAAAAATTAAGATTTCGAGACCATACCTACAGCCTTGCAATAACGTTGTCAGGAGTCAGGAGTTAAAATTATTCCCGTTACATGCGGGCGCGTAATGTGAAAATATTGTTGCCGTGCTAGGACATGTCTCTGACAGATAAGTGTTTTGTCACAGATTATTTTTGTGGAACTTATATTTATGATAAAAAATCGGGGACCATGTGTTTGTCGAACTTAACCAGTGCTGATTGAACATCGTATAACCCCTCCAGGTAGGCGACCTGGAAATTTTGCCTAACCTAGACTTCCTAGGAAAGTGATCCTTAAGGTTCCGATATCATAAAGGTGCAGGTCATGATTTTACTTTTATTCCGAAAGAAGGCGTGTGAAGGAATTTCTGTCGCCTCAAAAATTCCGAAGGCGGCGGCCAGAATCGAAACCACGATCACGGGATTTTGAGGAAAACACGCTACCAATGACCGATCCAAGTCAAGACCAACATTTTCGACCAAATTGAATATTTTTCGCTTAAATTAAATTTGTTTCGGATTTGTTTTTCAATTTCATTTAATGTTGTGATAAATAAAACATCATTTATGTTTAACAATAGAATAGGAAGAAGAACAAATCAAAATATTTTGATTGACAATTAATCGACACCTACACAAAATTGAAATAAAATTATTCCAGGAATTATAATATTTTATGTTAAATGTAATGAGAAATGGCACAGATGTTTTCAAAAAGAAAATTAAAATTAGTTTAATTTTCTTTTTTAAATAATATCTGTCTCATCGTGTTCCTGAACACTTTCTATTTAACAGATTTTTTCACTTCACCACTCCGAAGTGGGTTAAATAAACTATTCGTTCATTTCCCCCCTGTCTTTGAATCGGTGTATTCCTGATGTATATATCATATATACCAGATCCCTGGAGTATTTCGGCGGAGCGCTCAACGAAATAGTTGACACATATTTTCCACGACGCTCGCTTCAAACCAAACGAACAGCGCTGTCAACGCAACCATCACTTTCTTGCGATAGAACACACGTATGTGGCACACTTGGCTCCCGATTAATGTTGGTCGCGTTTTTCATTCATCGTACCACGACCGGCGAGGCTCGGCACACCGGCGCGGAATCGAATTTGGTTTGGCGGACGCGATCCTGGCC
Organism: Mycogona germanica; assembly: GCA_034698785.1. Taxonomy (NCBI): domain Eukaryota; kingdom Metazoa; phylum Arthropoda; class Diplopoda; order Chordeumatida; family Chordeumatidae; genus Mycogona; species Mycogona germanica. The sequence continues at coordinate 4,282 of JAQGBY010006714.1, forward strand.
AATAGGTGGCACGAGTTAGAAACTGCGCAGATTGCGAATGACGTTTTTGGAAATGCGTTTAGCATTCATGGACCATTTAAAGATAATTGGTCTAACACGTGTGACCTCCAGTTTCAAATGAAAGGGTTTTTTCTAAACGCCAGTAATGACATAATCCTTCTGCTGTCATTTGAATGGTAACACAGTCATACATGTAAAGGATCTTGAAATCAGTTCATTAAAAATGCCGTCCCATGCATACCAGGGAATCTGTCCTTTCATTTTCTTATCGACTTCAAATTAAAAATTGTTTAAAGCTAGCCAAAGTGTCCGTCTTCTATACAAATTTTAAATACTAAATCATTAATGACACAATATTAATACCTGATATAAGTCTAATTGACCTAGGAATGTGTAGCACTACAGCCAGTGCAAATTTCATTGCGCTGCAGTGCGCCGTTCCTGAGTTTTCGATTTGACGAAAAACACGAATATACACTTTAAATAAATTAAATATGGTTAAACAATAAATAATTATAACTGATTTCTGAATGTCAGTATGCGATCTGAAAAACCGTTCATTAAATCATGTCTGGTGTGATGTTGTGTTCAAATATTGGAATTCCCCGCGAATTTTCCGCGGCGCTGTGAATCTTCAAAAATGTCTACGCGTTTCGCGCCCATCTTAGCGATCGCAGCGCCATCCTGAGCTCAATGGCAGCGTCGGTCATAAACGGATTATAGTACCAAGAAATCATATGCTCTTGTTCCTGGTTCGTGGGTGGGTGAAGGATATCGGATATATCGTGGTTTCGGTTATGGTCTTTATAAACGTTTCGTCCGAATGTCATAAAGGTTTCTCTGATTCCGAATCGATGTCGCTTCCTCGCCAGCGCCGCGGATAAAAATAATATTTGAACGAATCGTTTCACCAGATATTCCATTCTGTGTTACATCATGGCAATGGAGCATGACGAACTCTGTGGCCGCCAGACAGGTTTAGAGATCGAACAGACCTGAGAATAACCCTGGCAAATGTCCTACGAAAAAATAATTTCCAAAAATAACAGGTTGAAACAATGACTTGGATGAATTACGGTAACGATGGCTTTCACTTGTTATACATAAAACGATCTCGCTAAATATACCCAGTATTGGCGAAAATAGTGCCTAAGCACCGAGAGGGGTACAGAATCTTCCTGGTGTAACCCGTCACTTCAGTGAATTAAAAAAAAATCTGACAATGTACGTTTGTTTTGGTTGCTGCAAACCAGTTCAGCTAATTGTCCATTTTTTCTAATTAGATAAACAGATAGTCTCCAATTTGTCCTAGCTGCATTTGTTTGAGCCAGAGCCAATTGTATTTTTGACTAGGTAATTACACTACTCGCTTTTGTCTTGTCTGGGTCGTGGCTGTATAAACAGATCCAGATAAGTAAAGATGGCGACCCTGTCCCGAAACGCGAAGCATGGCGCCTCCATAATGTCACGCTCTATCTGATTTAACAGCATTTGCATGCCAGCGTTCTTTTTAGAACGGCGCATAAATCGCAGCTAAACACAGTGGATATCATTTATTTTATCGAAGCGCTTTCTTAGTCCACCCCCAAACTCTATCCTCCTGCCAGCAAACCCACGACCCCCTCTCTCTCCAGAACCCATGTACTATGTAATTAATTGGCTGTACATAAGGGTAGAGTGGCTGGTTTCACGTAAGGAGTGTGAGTAGGAGGAGGAAGAGCTAACCTGAGGGGGAGAGCGGGGGAGGTCATTACTGGTTACACGTATGGTTTCCGAACAGACTTTCGAAACTGCTGGCTAATTGGCCTGTCGGCGAACACATAAAAACGCAAATAATTTCTGCCGAATTCTCTGGTGATCATTAGATTGAGTCTCTGTAGTGCAGTGGTCACCACACTTTGTATAGGGGATTGCATATTTCTCTCAATTAATCTTGGATACTATAATTGTGATGCTAAAAAAATAAACTTAAAAAACTTTACTAAGTGGTTTCTTTTTTTCTGTGGCAAAACTGTTGAGAAAAAAGCACCATGTTTACATGTAATTGTATGTTTACATGTAAGCTATTCTATATAAGCGATTTCTGGAAGACGATTGCTAAACACTCGATCTCATCGAACATCGAAACCAACTAGGCAATGAACGAGATATCTCAAAGAGGAAATAAAACAGATTTTGAACTCAAATTTATGATTTACAAGAATGTTACCCGGCTTTGCCACCAATAACCAATAACCAGTAACCACAAATGAAATTAAAAATTAATTGTTTAAATTTACCGGCTATTTTACGTTTACGCGATAACACACGATAAACGCAAACGTAAAATATCAGTTATATTTAATTTAACGATATCCTCTCGAGCACTCGACACTTGCCCATTGTTTCTTACCTTCTGCCTCTTTCTTTATTTATCCGATTACGATTTTCGATTATAAATTGAGCATTTTTCACATTTTGAAATTTACGTGTACGCGATAACACACGATAAACGCACACTATATTCCGATTTTCGTTTACATTTTTGGAACTGTTATCTGGTTTGCTTGGTTGGAACTGTTATCTGGATTACTTGGTTGTCTCGTGAAATCGACGACGTCATGCTTTTGATGTGGAGACGCCATTTTTTAAGTTTGAAGCGAAAGGGAGATTATTCAAAATTTTTTAACGGTTGTTTTATTACGTAATATTGAAAATTGAAATCTGAAAAGTAATTGCTAGCGAATTATGGTGGTGTACTAACGGTATGTTAATTTTTTTGAAATATCATTAATCCGTTCGAGAGTTAGTCTCCGGACATGAAAATCGAAATCTCTGTTTTATAATATAGGATTATCGGCATGGCGGCACGCACTTAACTATGGTTTATTCGTTGGTTGGCGAGTATTCGTGAACCACAGTTTGCTCGCCACCACCGTGGACGCACGTGATGTAGGCGTGACCAAACGGGACGCACGTGCCACTGGTGGTGGGAGTGACTAGAACGGGAAGAAAAATAGGGGGAAGGGTCTCTAAAGAAATGGGAGAATCAGACATTCTTTTTTCAGACGCATGTCCTGTTAAAGATGCCTCTATATCTTTTAGTTCATTGGTTTATGGAATCCCAAATAATAAACGAAATTCTTGGACACCGTTGGTTTTTTTTCACAGATTTCTAGTGTCCATCATTCTGAAAGAGGTTTCTGCGCAAACCAGAACGATGGGTTCAGAGAAAGGCGGTGCAGTGAAGCCTAACGCGTGGGTGGATGTTGCGCATCGTACGTGGCGAGTAAACAGGTTTTAGCTGTCGCCAAAGACAGAGATAACAAAGAGCTGTTGTTTTTGATGGTAGGCATCAAGCTTGAGCAACTCTCTCTCTCTCTTCCTACGTCTATACAGTATTCAGCAGCAACTTTATTCACTGGCTGACAACGAAAGGGATTGTCTGTGATAATGTTATTGCTGTTTATTGGAAATCAGGTTCGGCGGGATGTGTGGGAGTAAATAAGACAGATCGAGATTCATTTTGGTGACCGCAGAAAATTCTACCATTTGTGTTCGGCCGGTCGCACCAACCGTTTCAATGTGGGCCGCCAAGCTTAATTGAACCTGCGCAAATAGGTGATAGGCGAGAATGCAGTAGGTATACAGTTTGCGAAAATGTCGTTTGGCTACGACAACGACAAAATCGATCGCGATTATTGGGTGGATGGGAAGTGTGTGTGTGGGACTACCGATGTTTCTGAGCTATCGATTGTCAATGCGTAACTAGTTTTCGTACTCTGTCTAGTTAGCACAGCGACTGAAAAAAGTACTGGCGATGTTCGGACGAATACTATTTTTTTTAACGAATTTAGTCTTTAGTTTTAACTTTTTCTTTGATCTTGCAATGCGGCGTGGGTGCAGAAATTTGAATTCGGCATCTGCGTGTTTCTCGTTAAAAACGCAACAAATGTCATCGTTTATGAAGTCGCGTTTCTTATACTGGTGTATTATTTTGTGGAGCAGCCGAAAGCAGAAATACCAAAGTTAAGATAAAATTTATTCCGTAATGGACGTAGAAATCATTGAAATGAGGTTTCATGTTTCTGTTTAAAATTCTATTTCAAATAATATATTGGAGGAATGAGTTTTTTTTTAATATATGTCTTATTAGAGATATTATTTGCGCTCCACATGCTCCTCAAGTGTCGTTAGCATCTGTTCGAGTAATCCCCATTATACAGAGTACAACATCAATACAAAAAGACCAACTACCTCCTTGTAGCGATTATACGGAGTTGTTTGTTTGATGACACTTGAACTAAACAGTTCGCCACACAATTAAAATGGTATTTGTCATCAAATACTATTCACGTTTTAGAAAAACGTATTTTCTGTTTTTATTGTTCAAGTGTTTTGTTTACGTCTCTTTCTTTTTTGTTGGACCTCGTTTCGACCTGAACAATGTAAGTCGAATTCATGCGATCGTACGATGTGACTCGAGCGTTTGCTGCTTATTAGAACAGCCAAGAGACAATCACAATCCCACACGCAATTCGCTCAGATTTCCATGCGGGATTATTTTTCAATTTTGGACAGAGAAACCACCTGGAGCCTCCTGAGATCCTTCTCGAACAAGCTTCCAGTTAACATTAAATTTAGATATTAAATGGTGAATTCGGGGCAGGCCGAATGAAGGAGACGAACCGAATTAATATATCATCCAGACGTCCTAACAAAAAACCCCTCATAATTAAATTTAGAGTTATAATACCGTCTTTTCATGCGGATAGGGCGCGCCCCCACAGTTTAGTGCATGCACCCTGTCCGCCATTCTGAGGCTCCCCCCGTATATAGCCCCGCCATAGGCCCCTCTATTGGGGGCTGCTTGTGGGTACATATTGTAATTGTAATTGTATATACGGTGCGTTGCGCCCTATCTGCTGCACAAAACTCTACCGCGGCCAATCCGTCAATACATTCAATCCATGCTCCTTCCTGCACGGGGGAAGAGTTGGCCACAGCAACCTAAAATATTACAAATAATAAACACAATAAAGTACACTCCTGATGACTCAGTTACTTCCAGCTCAGTATGCAGCACCCAAGCTGGCGACAATTGCAGCACAACAACATAAAATCAATATAAATGGTAATACAGTAAAACCTAGAATAAAATACAATTAATAATATTTGTGCGAATTTAATAATATTTGTGTAACATTGGAAAGCATCGATATTTAAATATCGAGTGCTATTAATATTTCGATGTTTTTTAATATCGCGCATTACTAGGTAGGGAGTGACAATCCTAAGTGTCAATAACTTTAATGTTTTCAAATCTTTACACAAGACATTAGAAAATCGTCACTCTTGTCGAGACTTTTTAAACACTGTTCAGTATATTTTCATCACGGTTGTACGACGCGACTAATTATCAATCGTCTTGTTTCATATTTGTCGTATCCTTCGGCGCAAGAATTTTTCTTCCGCAACCGACTGTGGCTCGGCGGTCCCGGGTTCGATTCCCGGCACGGGCTCCCGAAAATTTCGATTCCGGTGTACTGGAGGTGTCCCTCGCATTAAACACCATGAAGGGTGCAGAACGCCTGTAGTGCGGTTGACTACTGTTGATTAAAAAAAAATTAAATGAGCGTCAAAATACGACACTTCCCCTTTTAAGATCCCAGTATACAAGCACGTGATATTGCTGCTACGATGAATTAAAAAAACATTTCAAGATATTGACAATATTTCGAAATGTAAAAAAAATCTCGATTTTTTCGATTATAAGATTGCTTAAAACGCACCTTTAAAATAATTTTACGATTTTGTGAGCCCAACCCCCCAACCTGCTCAGGATACAGCAGGTTAGTTAGACGTAGTTTCTGTATACCAGTACAATGATATACATATATGAGGTCTCAGGAGGATTTAAAAGCAGTTAGACCACGAATGGCAGTCGGCGTACGCGGGGGAAAAATAACCTAACCTTTTACGTTGAATCGTTGTTGGAAACATGGCGGGGGGAAAAGCCGCGAGGAAAAATCTATAAAGAAAACAAAACGCTGTTATTGCTGTACGTGTCGTCGGTGGGAATTGCTCGCTTTTTCGAAAATAATTTATGAAATAACAGCTTTTGCGTGACGGCAGCGACTGGCCGTGCTAACGCTGGAGGCCAGGGCTAAGTTAAACAACAATGAGTTATTATAGAACGATATGATTCTACTGTTCTGTCACACAATCATATTTAATCTATTGTTAAGATAATGATTATATTAATTAATTTGCTTATGGTTTTTGAATTATTGCTACTATTATTTAAGAGGTTTATTGCTAAATTAAATGTTTGTTAAGAAGGTTCACCGTTGACTGAACATCTTAAACCTCCCCCCAGGTAGGCGACCTGGAAATTTTGTCTAACCTAGACTGCATAGGGAGGGTATCTATAACGTCCCGATATCGTACAGGTACAGCTCATGAATTTACTACTATTCCGAAAGTAATATAAATAAAATGCATTTTTAAATTTGTTTACGATAATGAAAAAGTACACAAATTTAGAATTCAGAAAAATGTCATTCGAAACTGCCAAAAAGAATGTTTTTTTAACAGTCATCTTCTGCGTTGTCATCCTGGAAGATAAGATTGTCAAAGATTAAATTCTATATACAGCAAAAGTGGAATTTGTTAATAAAATATGTTCGAACTTAGAAAACTGGTTGCCGAAGAGTGACGTCAGAGGTATTCATTTAGGGCATAATTTAATGAGCGTAAACATGCGTCGACATTGTTGAATTAGCTCAAAAGTAAAGATTTATCGGTAAATTGGGTTTCAATTGCCAATTTGATCCATGTTTGCAAAATGGGATCACAGAAACGAACACCCACATGTTGTTCGCGAATGAGTGACCAAAGGCAATCGGTTGAAACCAGATACGGGTTTGTTTGATTTTCCATTTTAATCTCCATAGTTGCCAACTCCTCGAAAGAGAGTCGAAACAGATTTATTTTTACCGACCGTAATTGTTTTGCAAGCGTCGCTAAAATTGGAGTTTGGAAGACCAAAAGGTCGCAAAGCGTTTTTATGCCACTTCTGTTTGAAAATGACCGGAAATGGATCCATCGGAAACTGTAAAATCAAATTCAGCTTTATTTTTTCATCCACATAAAGCTTCAATGCTTCAAATGTAGGAGTTTCATTTGATAGCCGACAGAGGCGCTGCTAGTCACACGCCATTCGCGCAAATCTTGCGGAACATTATCGCAATAGCGAAATTTGTGCCAGTTTCAGCGTGTAGAAAAACACAACAGTTCGCGCTCTTGTATTTTTAGTAATAAATTATCCCTTACAAATTGTGCAGCTTTATTGTTTGTTTAGTTTCTGGTTATGCGACGGGTTTCGAGAATTTTTTTTAAACGAAACGTCAATTTTAACCGTTTTTTAAAAATATTTTTTTTGTTTTTCATTAGTTCGTCGAGTCTTAACTGGGTTAAGCGGGTTCTAGTAAACAAAATGCAACTTCCGTGTTTATTATTTTAATTTAAACAGAACTATATTTTAGGACGAGAGCGACCCGAGCGCCTAATGGTTTGTTTATGTCGAGTCGAAGATGTAGAAAAAGTTATTGCTCCTACTGCCTCCATTTTACACGTCCCAAACTCGGAGACCATCATTTTCAGTTCTCTTCGTCTTGCTGGTTAATTTTTCAGCTGCCGATGTCAATTCAACGTTGCAATAGAGAAAATAGATATTTGGAAATCTACAAGGAGAACGTATAATATTTAAATATGAGATGTTGTGTTGTTTCCGGGACAGCATCGAGCGGGGGAAAAAATCAAAATAAACTATTGATTGATGATCAAAATAAACATAACCAAAAAACACGGCAACTAGTGAATATATTAACCCGAGAGTCAACATGTGTGGGAGCGCCCTGAAGTGTCGAGTGGTCGAGATAAAAGCGTGTTTTCCTCGCGGCCCGTGATCGTGGTTTCGATTCCGACTTCGGAATTTTTCGGCCGAGAGAAATTCCTTCAAACGCTTTCTTTCGGAATAGAAGTAAAATCATGAGCCCTGCCTGTACGATATCGGGACGTTAAAAATCCCTTTCCTAGGTTGCCTAGGTTAGGCAACATTTCCAGGTCGCCTAACTGGGGGTAGTTACAAGGTGTTCAATCATCGGTGAACCTCCTTAACAAACATTTAAGAGCAAGTGACACAGAAGAGAAAGACACTTAAAAAAATGTTTGTTAAGGAGGTTCATACCGAAAGCATGCTCGTTTTTGTGCTCAGTTGTCGTGGAAAAAACGATTATGTTTGCTATTTGTTCGAATCTCGGTGACTTCGAAATTATTTTACTGTCACGTTTACCTAAGCGCAACTATGGAAATTGGTCACACTGCAGAGTGCGAGCAGATGAATCCATGCCACCCTTCAACTAGAGCTCCCTTTGAAGGGCTTCG
>JAQGBY010006715.1:0-12707 GCA_034698785.1 Mycogona germanica
TCCCCCACTCACTCAGAGAAACCTTCAACCTTCTTCTCTCTTTTGTTCTTCTCGCTGACGTCAGTTCAGAACCCCCTACCCTCAGTTTTTATTTAACGCCACCAGAGAGCACATTTGCATGCGTCACGGGAAAGTGGCAAAGCACGGGAAAGTGCCAAAGCACGGGAAAGCGGGAAAGCAGGAAAGTGGGCTAAAAAATTCCCAGAAAAAAGGGAAAAGAGAAAATTGTGTGCCGAGGTAGTCTGACCGAGCCATTTTACCGGAAGCCACAGCAAGGGGTGGCCCGGGTCAGCTAGTATGAAATAAAAATGTTTTGTAAAAACCGAACGACTGATCTACAGCAATTTAATTTTGATGTATTTTTTTAACTAGATGGGGAATTGCCGGAGTTGTTACCGTGCGGCTACTTGATTGGTGATGTGATGAACATCAAGCTCATGCTTAAAGGGACCAAACAAAACAGCGTGGATTCGCTGGCCTTCGAGACGCTGGTCCCCAAGTCAATCGTCCACCGATATATGTCACTGCTCACCGAGCATCGTCGCATCATCCTGTGCGGTCCAAGGTCAGCTGAACTTTTACTTAGAAATTTGTCGGTCTGAGGTCAGATTATTTAAATAAAAAACACTATCGATTAAACTAACTATTGTGTTTTATTTTAATATTTTCCAGTGGGACCGGGAAAACCTATCTCGCGCACAAGCTGGCCGAGTTTCTAGTCCTCAGGTTGGTCAAACATATTCTTGCCCAACAAAGATTTTTTTGTGTGTGGCTCCGCTGGGCTGCAGTAACTTGTTTATGATTTTCTTCGCTTGTTTAATGTGTGCTTGATAAAATGTTTCTTCTGAAAACTCCTTGTTCAGATCCGGAAAGCTGCCAACACCCGGATCGATTGCAACGTTCAATGTGGATCACAAGTCGGCCAAGGAACTCCGCCAGTATCTTTCCAATGTTGCCGAACAATGTGAAGGAAGGTGCGTTACGTGTGCCATTTGTTATTTTCATTCTATTCTAAGATTCTATTTCGACGTGAATGGTTAAGTTCGTTTTTATCCAAAGTAATCAATAATTATGAACATCTTTTGTGTACTGCTCATACCATCAGCAATGCTGCCGATTTGCCGAGTGTCATTATTTTGGATAATTTGCATCACGTCGGCTCTTTGGGTGAAGTTTTTAACGGTTTTCTGAGTGCCAAGTATCAGAACTGGTAAGTGAAGAAAGAGCCTTACGAATTTATTGAAAATTAAAATTTAGACTTTTTGTTCTCATGTATTGAAAAGCCACGATTTTGCAATTACCGGGTTCATTTTTTGCTTAGTTGGGTTATAATGATTAATTCAAAATCAAGTAATTAAAATTATCAAGTAAAGTTCAGCTGCATGTTCAGTAACACAAATATTTGAAATGCATGTTGTGCTATGAAGGGTTTGATGCTGATTGAAAATTAATGGTTCCTTTGTAGTCCCTACATCATTGGTACAATGAATCAAGCGACATGCTCTACAACGAACCTGCAACTACATCACAACTTCAGGTGAGAATTTTATTTGTATGACTTGACGTTACGCTAATAATTGAAATCAGTGATTTGGGTCCTGATTTCCCTGAAAATGAAATTTTTGAGACTAACTAAATTTGTTCGTTCTACTTGGAACCTTTTGCGCGTACGTAGGTGGGTGCTGTGCGCCAACCACATGGAACCAGTGAAGGGATTCCTGGGACGTCACCTCCGCCGGAAGCTGGTCGAGACTGAGGCCAAGGTCAATTTGCGCAACAACGACCTCATCAAGGTCATCGACTGGATGCCCAAGGTCTGGCAGCAGCTCAACAAATTTCTGGAGACGCACAGCTCCTCAGATGTCACCATAGGTTGGTTTCCATAATTATGTAAACGGTTTTGTTCTCAATTTTCTTACTCAAACTGTTTATAAACATGTTGTAGCATCCTGAACAGAAAATTTTAGACATTGTGTTCTTCTGTAAACACTGTGTAACAATTTTGTTAAATTGTTTTATCCCTTTTTATTGCAGGACCCAGATTGTTTCTGTCATGTCCGATCGATATATCGGCGTCCCAAGTGTGGTTCACCGATCTGTGGAACTACTCAGTCGTTCCCTACCTGTTGGAGGCAGTTCGAGAAGGTCTACAGGTGAGCTTCATCGCTGTAACTAAGATAGTTTCGATTTAATTATTAATTTCTCTTATCCAATTTTCGGGTGTTGTTGATGGATGATAACACGTATCTCTGCTCTTTTCTCAGCTGTACGGCCGTCGCGCCCCCTGGGAAGACCCCACCGAGTGGGTGATCGAATCGTACCCGTGGCCATCCACCGGACCCACGTCCATCGATTGGCCATCTCTGCTGCGCATGCGGCCCGAGGACGTCGGCTACGAAGGCCATCCCGGCCCTGGTGGACTTGGAGCCAAGTCTGTGTGCTCCACGCAGGGGGATCTGGAAGGCGATCCACTGGTGAGTGCTAGCACTATAATACCATTCAGCGTTTGTGCTGGTGATGATGTAAAGTAGAGAAGATTTTCACTATTTCACCAGACACTACAATTTCTACTCCAATAACGGTACATTCAATAATAGTACCTTATCGCAATACGCATTGGCTGCAGAATCGTGAAAGAGTTCTCAAATGTTCTCTTTCTCTTATGTTTGCAGCTCAACATGCTCATGCGCCTGCAGGAGGCGGCCAGTTATTCGAGCCCTCACAGCAACGACAGCGACACCACTAGTCTAGACAGCCACTGTAGTAGCCTGCAGACTGAAGATCTGTCCGGCAACGGTGGAGGTGGCGCCACCAACGGTGTCGAGTCCTCTCTGTGACGTGTTGGAGTGGCGATGTGAATAAGCAGCGGCGACGCGACGTCATCTTTGACAGAACCTTTATATGCAGTACATTTATAAATATAAATCGAATATGGCTCACGCGTTTGCCATTATTTCATTTTTCTACATATTATATACGTGTAAAAAATGCTTTTGTACAGTTTCTAATTTTGCAAAAAGACTTTTTTTTTCATATAAGTTGCATATACGAGTATATATATATAATATAACATGATAATGTATAATTAATTTTATTGCTATACAAGATATAAAGTCATATTCATTGAGAAATTTGGTCGAGTAAGCATGTATTTATTTAAATGGCAAATTTTAATATTGGTCCCTTTTTTCCTGATTCACTCACTGTTTGGAAGAAAATCTGAATGAGAAATTCAGATTGAATGGAAAATAACTCGCTACGCAAATTTCTCTAAAAATAAATGCGATCGAGATGAAAATGTTTCATGCAACGTAAAAAAAAAACACATTGGTTATTTAATGCATAACATTTCTTTTTATTTCCTAACCAAGACCTGTAATTGTCACTTTTATTACAAAGTACAGTAAGTCTTGAAAAAATCTCTAATGGCAAGTTTTTCAAATGGAGTCATCAAAACGGTCATTCAATTGGTCCAAAACTGTCCTTTCTTTATTAACTACATATACATTGTATATGTAGCCTAACGAAAGATATTCTATTATACCCGCAGTTTTCTTTCTTTTAGTATTAATAGGATTGAAAAGGTGATTTGCGAAATGAGTCGTTCGCAAATCGAGTATTTGGAGACGTCAATTTTGTTGAGCAATGAACTAGAATTATGAATTTCATGGTTATGCAGAAAATAAAAATATTTTGAATATGGCACACATGACACGGTTTAACTTTTTAACGTGAAATATATTTTTATAAAGAAGAAATTTGTTAAAAATAAGAGCTGTCATCATATACAAAACTACGCTAATTCATTTTCTTTAAATAGCCGTACGTTTAAAACAACAACGCAAATATCTCTCTTATCAACAACAGACAACGAAAAAAAAAGACACCAAACATATAATGTTATTTCTGACTAGGAAGGGTCCGGATTGACGGTCGGATTAAGCACTAGAGGAGTATTAATGTTGAAGGAGGGAGGAGGAGGACCCGGTGGCGCATTGGGCTGACCCAACTGACCAGCCTCCGCTGCGGACATCTCGTCCAGATCTTTGGGCAGATAATCTTTCCAGCTCTTGAACAGATAACGAGTGAACTTTTTTAGTTGTCTGAACTTGCAATAGACGGCGCCTTCGGCAGAAGATACCTGCTGTGTCTTGATCAAGAAACCCTGCTCCCGAAAAGTGGCCTCCAACTTTTCTCGTGCCAACGCTTTGCGGGATCGCCGCCTCAATCGCTTGGCTCCACCACTACCGCTGGGAGCTCCACCTGGTCCGCTGCTCACGGCTCCCATCTTCCTGCCCATCTCCTCCTGCGATCCTACGTGAATTTTGAAATTGCGGAATTTATCTGCTAGTGGTCCTGAAGAAGCAGCCGCCAGAGATTGCGACAACAGCGTGACCCTGTCTGTGGGCACTACGGCCGTCCCGGTGGACGCGCTCTTAACGATGCCGGATGCTGCTGGCTGAGAGCGCGGGAATCCGACGGTGACTCCGCCCGACGACAGCGGCGGACAACTCGAATCCCGTGAGGCGTGATGACACAGGTCACCCATGCCCGAAATCTGCTGGTGGGACGAGAAGAGCTGCTGAGCGGAGGAAGCTCGCGGCAATGGCACGAAGAAACTCTTCTTCTCCTCTAGCACCGGATTCACACCCTTGATGAGTTTGAACTTGCATATGCTGATGTCGTTGTTGTACTGGTTGTGACTAGTAGACGTCATCTGGTCAGGTTGATGGTGCGCTGTCGATTTGCCGGCCGCGGCGCTACGTTGTCGCGTCTTGTAGCGCGAGTGGCAGATGACGCCGCCGCCGATGTCGGTTTTGATTTTGGGCTCCGGTTGCTTGGACTTGGAGACGCCACGCCCTCCGGACGTAGATGGCGTGGGTGGCCGCGACTTCACGTCGACTGGGGGCGTGGGTGTCGGGTAACTGCGAATGGAGGCGGCGTCACCACCGCATGGCACCACCCGTATCACGGTCGGTTGCGGTGGTAGCAGCTGCGAGTTGCCGCTGTAGGGCAACCACTGCTGCTGATTGGCTAATGTCACTTCACTTCGACTTGACAGCATGGTCGGAACGGTTGTGCCGGCTCCGCTCGGTGTTTGGCCGTCTGAGGTCGGGCACATGGGGAAGGTGGCGGAGGTGGTCAGGGGAAAGTTGTAGGCGGACGGGGTGGGCGGATGGTGGTAGCTGCGTGACGATTCCAGACAGGCATCGGCGCTCTCCGACTTGACAATTCCCGGCAATGTGATCATCTCGTCTGGTCCTGCATTGACGGAAATCGTGCAGGTGCTGGCCGGTTGGGCCGCGGGTGGCGTTTGCGTGAAGCTGGCACGTGGTAGATCCCAACTGCGGGGACGCTGCTGGGGAGACGCGGGTGGTCGATGCAATTTGGGACAGTCCTGGAGACTGTCTTTCGAGGCGAATCTTTCGGGTTCGTAATTGGGTGGCACCACGGTGACATTGCAAGCCGTTGTGTCGGTGTTCCTTGGTGGTGGTGGTTGGTGTTGCTGTGCGGGTGGCGGGTATCGATCACGCTCATCCCAGCCCACAAACATTTCCGGATGCGTCTCCATGAGTCGCTCCCGAAGAACTTGGTAGCGTTGGTAACGGTCGACTGCGCTCTGATACAGATCGTCGTCCTGCAGACGCAGATTCTCGAACATCTCGGACATCTGAGGAAACCGTTTGTGACCGCTCTTCCAATTGGCTGGTTGGTTGACTGTCGGCACCTCATATCCGGAACTGCTCTGCTGGACTATAACCGGCGACCGGCCGGCAGCGGCTGCAGCCTGAAAGACATTCTCGCCTTCCAACTGATTTGCCGTTTGACTCGACCGCTTCTGACCAAATGGCGTAAAGGCCGACGACTTGCCGCTCTGCGACAGCCTCCTCTTGGTGGACAGGTCCAACACTCGTGGCTCGGCATAGTCAAAGACGCTGTGCAGCAACACCTCCTCGTCCATGTTGTCTCTCGCTTCCACCTTGGGACGGCACGGCACGTCACGCTCCGTACCCGACGTCGCTCGCTCTTTGGTGGGTGGTTGCGCCGTAGCTGATGTGCCGGCAAAAGTGTCCCGGGTGCTACGACGACTACGCACACTCGAATGCAGGTCGTCGAACAGACTGGAAAAGTTCAACTTCCGGTCTCGCCGGAAATCCCGTCCACCGCCGCCGAAGGGGAAAGTATCGCCGTCCTCTTCGTCCTCGCTGTCATCGGCGATGGTCAGTTTGGAGGCGGAGGATGAAGCGTCCACGTCTAGGTCAGGCCGGTGGTATCGGACGCTGGCCGCGGAAGGCGCGAATGCTTTACGGGAACGATCTGACATGCACAGGTTAAGTGGCCTATCGTACACTGTCGCTTCTTCTTCGTCCATGTCCCATTTGTCCGCCGCGGCGGTCGATCCCGTGCATGAGGTGCTGCTGCTGAAGCGTCTTCGATAGGAGGACGAGGACGACAGGCGCTTACTAGAACTCAACGAGATTTCCTCAGAGTCCCAGTCACGGAGATGCTCGTCGAATAACCGCCGCCGGTGATGGAGACGACTGCTGCTGGCATCGTGCTTGGTTTCCTCCTTCAGGTCCTCCTCCTCTTCCATGTCCATGGAGGAGGAACAGGAGGAGGTTGTGGCGTTGCGTCGCTGCTGGTGGCACTTAAGTCGCTTGGACAGCAGCGAGTCGACCCCCGAGTCGGAATGCAGGCGATCGGTGAACATGGGCTCGCCGAATCGGGTGTCGAACCAGGAGCCACTCGAGACGCCACCTAGGTCGCCCACGTCGGCGGTGGACGTGTCGAATCGCGTGGTTTCGGGTCGTGGAGCGGAGGAGGTCCGACTCTTGAAGTGTCTGGTGGTGGAGGAGGAGGAGGAGGAGGAGGTGGACGAGGCACGGGGTTGGCTGGGGTCGTTGCCGCCACCGTGGGGCGCCGGTGTCGCTTTGGTCGAGCCTCTGCCGCCGCCAGAGGGAGCAGTCTGGTGATGGAATTTGAGCTTCTGGGGACGAGTGGTGGTGGTGGTGGTGGTGGTACCGCTGGCGGCACTGGCGTCGGACGTGCGGCGTTGGGCGGAGGCGGCGGCGGCGGTGGTGGTGGACGCCGGTCGGGCCTCATTTGGGCTGGCTGTGTGGGTGGTGGAGGTGGTAGTGCTGGTCACGCACGAGTGGCCGCGAAGGAAGGTCGGACGGTTGCTGGAGCGGCGAGACTGGAACGGCGAGAGCACGCTGTACAGGTTGCCGTCCGAGATGTGGAAATTCTTCTGGGAGTAGCCAAATCCGGACGAGGCAGGAGTCACACTATGAGAATAGCCGAAAGAGAACGAAAAAAATTAATTTAAATATTTTTGGCGCTTATGACCAGTATTGAATAAAAAGGTACAAAAATACGAATTAAAACAAACAAAATTCAACAGAAAATGCAGGAAATCACACTTGTATTGAATTCAATATTAAGTTCGGTAGCACATTTTAAACTATCTCACCCACACTTTCGTCAAACCCCAACAACAAAATTTATAATTTCTTCTTTTGTCTTTTACGTTTCGCAAAATACATCATTTTGTACATTTCCATGATTTCCGAGTATTTAGCCCTAATTTTACTTCGATTTACAATTACGTCGACATTTGTATTCATTTTTAAGGTTTTTTCTTGGGGACTTGCTATACTTATATATACGTAAATAAATCTAGAAGAAAAATCATCTAAGACATGATGCTCTCTAACTATGGCATGTCTTCAATATATTTATACCTGGAAAATGCTCCTAAATCCGAGAGCAATGATTGTCCGGAAGTGGTGGTGCTGTGGTGGTGGAAGGAGGATGAGGAAGATGAGATGCCAGAGGGCGCGTCGGCAAAGGCCGCTGTCACCACGTCCACGTCCAGATCTCCCGGCCAGCCAGATTCCCTCCGCCGGAAGTGATCTTGCCGCTTCATTTCTGGTCTCTCCGAAATATCACTTCAATGAACCATCATATTCTGAAACGAGAAGAAAAATGAAAATATACACGTTAATAAAGTAAATACTATTTTCATCAGTTGCTAGATAATTTAGTCTATGTGTTATTTCAAGCAGTGTTTGGTAAGTTATTTTTCAAATGGAGCGGGGGCGTTCCTCCGTTACTCTAAATATTCACGTTAAATCTAATTTTAAAAGGTTTTATCACAATTTAACAGCAGTACATGGAATTAGTGCAATTTATTTGTATGAAACAAATTGTTGATTAACATTGACATTAAATATTAAGGAATTTGGTATGGCGTATTGTAGTTAAATAATTAAAATGGATGAGTTCGGGACAACTCTGTATAAAAAGACAAACTGAGTTGAGAGCTCAAAATAAAAATATAATACTTTTAGATATTATTTGGATCGATTTAGATATAAGTGACCAAATAATATTTAAAAGTACTATTCCATTTGGAGCTTCCAACTCCATTCATCTTTTTATACAGAGTTGTCCCGAACTCATCCATTTTAATTATTTAACTCCTTAACGTTCCTTAATGTTAAATGTCAATGTTAATCAACAATTTGTTTCATACAACAAATAACTGTAACTACAAATTATTGTAAGACAATTTTATAAATTACACAAAATGTGTGTTAAGGATGTTCACCTGTCACCTGATTGACCGGACACCGGTAGGCGACCTGTAAATTTTGCCTAACCTAGGCTGCCTAGGAAAAAGGGATCATTAACGTCCCATTATCATACAGGTACGGGTCAGGATTTTCACTTCTATTCCGAAAAAACGTGTATAAAGGAATTTCTCTCGCCCGAAAAATTCCGAAGGTGTCGTCCGGAATCGAAACCGCGATCACAGGCCACGAGGAAAACACGCTATCCTCTCGACCAATCGACACCTCTGATTCAGACTAGTAAGTTTATTAAATGTGTTCATTGTGTTGAGATGGGTGGTCTAGTCGGTTGTGTACGGGAATGGGAAAACAAGGTGCGATGGGGGTGTTTGGGTTCAAATGCGGTCGAGGGAATTAGTTTGTTGTATTGTAACTATCATGTATGTATGTATTATGAACATGGGGAAAATTCCCAAGGTAATTAAATCAGGATTAGTTTATATAACAGTTGTTTTTATTACGAGACTCATAAAAATTGTTCACAAATATATATATAAAATTATCTCACATTGCCTCGGATTCGATCCCACGATCCGTTAGCTGAGATACCAGTCCCGTGACACAGCTCCACGGGAGAGACGTTAAATTTGACAGATCAATATAAGGTATTTCTTTCATATAGAGAACCCATTTTGATTGGCTCTCATTGTGGACGGAACAAAATGGAGTTTCGAGAAAATCGCCTCCAAAGTTTAATTCCTCCATAGAGTCCCAAGCAAAAAATGAAGAGTGTTTAAACAATATCTAGTGATGATATTATCCGATAGGTTCGAAATTTAGGCTGGATATACCCTTGTAACTGTTTAACCGGAAAATGCAAAAAAAGTTGAAACTCCATTTTGTGCCGACCCTTATGAAACCCGTCCATTGCTAAAGTTCGACATTAATTAAATATCGTATCTAAAAGAATTGTGTATATCAAAACAGTCGTAGCATATTGCAAAAGTGTTGGCTCCGTATTTTCGGCATTCGGTGTTCAAATCCCTTTCAAATGATATGTTTTTTGTGTATTGTTAATGCCAATTCCATGTAACCACGAGTAATCTCATGTCTGACATGGAAACGCGTTCTGTTTCTCTAGCTTAAATTTAAGTTTAAAACTTTGGGTTTTCAATTGCTTACATGGAATTGACATTAAAAACACACAAAAACATTTTCATTTGAAATGGATTCGAACCTTGAACACCTAAAACACGGAGCCCACACTTTTGCAATACGCTACTACTGTTTTGACAATAACTTTTTGAGAAAAGTTGTATATCTCGAAACTCCATTTTCGAATTATCCCATTTCCGAAATTAATTAAGTATCATATCTCAAAAATCCACACCAACCGAATCTGTGGTAGCGTATTGCAAAAGTGTTGGCTCCGTGATTGTGGCGTGCAGGGTTCAAATCCGATTCAAGCGAATTAGTTTTATGACTTTTTAATGCCAATTCCATTTATGGATGTATAGGAAGCCCAAAGTTTTCAACTTTGATTTGAACTAGTGAAACAGAACGCGTTTTCATGTCTGCGAGTAGAACAGTTATGGTTATTACCGTCTACTAATATAATTGGTTCCATGCTAACATGGAATTGGTATTAAAAGACACAAAAATTAATTCGTTTGAAACGGATTTGAACCATCCACCCCGCAAACACGGATCCCACACTTCTGCAGTACGCTACCACATAACTGATAGTTTTGAACGTTTGAGATATGATATTTAATTAATTTTGGACCTTGGCAATGGCGAGTCTCATGAAGGTTGGCAAAATATGGAGTTTCGAGAAAATCGCCTCCAAAAATTATTTCCGCCATAGAGTCCCAGCAAAAAATGAAAAGTGTTTAAACAATATCTAGTGATGATTTTATCCGATTGCCTCGAAATTAATGCAGGATATACCTTTGACACCCTTTTATAGGAAAATGCAAAAAAAGTTATTTTTTTGGGGTTTAAGCTGCTCCCCCTCCCCTGGCACATTTTCAGAAAAAACGGAAAAGGAGGGGGAGCAGCTTAAACCCGAAAAATTCGGCTTTTTTTGCATTTCTTAGATAAGGGCATCCGAGACTACAACATACTCGAATTTGGAACCGATCTGATAATATCATTATTAGATATTGCAACAAAACTTTTTTAATTTTGCTGGGACCCTATGGCGAAAAATAACTTTGAAGGCGATTATCTCGAAACTCCATATTGTGCCAACCTTCATGAGACTCGGCCATTGCAAAAGTCCGACATTAAATAAATGTCATATCTCAAAGGTCCCAACCTATCGAATTTTTCGTAGCATGTTGTTAAAGTGTGGGCCCCGTGTTCTCGACGAACAGGGTTCAAATCCGTTTCAAACGAATTAGTTTTTGTACCCTTTTAATGGCAATTCAATTTATACATGAACATTAACAAGCAATCGAAAATTCAAAGTTTTAGATTTGTTACAGATAAATAGAATGAGTTTTCATGTGAGGTTACATGGAATTGGCATTAAAAGGGCACAAAAATTAAATCGTTTGATACAGATTTGAACCATGCACGTGGAGATCACGGGCCCCACACTTCAACAACACACTACGAAAATTTTGATAGGTTGGCACATTTGAGATACGATATTTTAATAATTAATTTAATATATAATATGGAATAATCTGCTGAGAAAAATTAATTATTAAAATATCATATCTCAAATGTCCCAACCCATCAAAATTTTCGTAGTATGTTGTTAAAGTGTGGGCCCCGTGTTCTCGGTGTAAATCCGTTTCTAGCGCAATAACTTTTATGTATTTTTAATGCCAATTCCATGTAACCAATTACATGAAAACTCATTCTATTTATCTGTTACAAATCTAAGTTTAAAACTTTGAGTTTTCGATTGCTTGTTAAATGTTCATGTATAAATTGAATTGCCATTAAAAGGACACAAAAATTAATTCGTTTGAAACGGATTTGAACCCTGTTCGTCGAGAACACGGGGGCCACACTTTAACAACACGCTACGAAAAATTCGATAGTTTGGGACCTTTGAGATATGACATTTATTTAATGTCGGACTTTTGCACTGGCCGAGTCTCATGAAGGTTGGCACAATATGGAGTTTCGAGATAATCGCCTTCAAAGTTTATTTTCGCCATAGGGTCCCAGCAAAATTAAAAAGGTTTTGTTGCAATATCTAATAATGATATTATCAGATCGGTTCCAAATTCGAGTATGTTGTAGTTTCGGATGCCCTTATCTAAGAAATGCAAAAAAAGCCGAATTTTTGGGGTTTAAGCTGCTCCCCCTCTTTTTTCTAAAAATGTGCCAGGGGAGGGGGAGCAGCTTAAAACCCAAAAAAATGACTTTTTTTGCATTTTCCTATAAAAGGGTGTCAAAGGTATATCCTGCATTAATTTCGAACCAATCGGATAAAATCATCACTAGATATTGATTAAAAACTGTTCATATTTTGCTGGGACTCTATGGCGGAAATAATCTTTGGAGGCGATTATCTCGAAACTCCATATTTAGCCAACCTTCGTGAGACTCGCCATTGCCAAGGTCCGAAATGAATTAAGTATCCTATCTCAATAATTTACACTAACAGAATCTGTGGTAGCGTATCGCAAAAGTGTTGGCTCCTTGTGTTAGGTGTGCCGGGTTCAAATCCGATTCAAGCACTTTAGTTTTTGTGTCTTTTTAATTCCACCAGTAAGTAATTGAAAGCCCAAAGTTTTAAACTTAGATTTGTACTAGTGAAACAGAAGGAGTTTTCATGTCTGTGATGAGAATACGTGAGTAGAAGAAATATGGTTATTACTGTCTGCTATATTATAATTGGTTTACTCATACTTACATGGAATTGGTATTAAAAAGGCACAAAAACTAATTCGTTTAAACCGGATTTGAACCCTGGACGCCACAGTGACGGAGCCCACACTTCTGCAATACGCTACCACAGATTTGATTGATTAGACACACTGAGATATGATATTTAATTAATTTTGGACCTTGGCAATGGCCGAGTCTCATGAAGGTTGGCACAATATGGAGTTTCGAGATAATCGCCTCCAAAGTTTATTTCCGCCATAGAGTCCCAGCAAAAAATGAAAA
>JAQGBY010006716.1:0-12706 GCA_034698785.1 Mycogona germanica
TGCCAAGCGAGTTTGCTCCTTTATTCTTGAAAAGGAGCTGGTGGACACCCCCAGTACATGTTTTACGAGAACGGATATCCTGTTCAACAATCTTTGAATGTACAACCCTGCTTATGAACTGATTGCCATGACACTGAATAAACTTGCTCGACCAAATCGAAATTCTTGATTTGATTTTTGTTTTTGCTACGTTTTTACTGTTTTTCTATAAATTCACGAGGTGTCTTTTAAAAATACGCGACACTATTCATCAGTCTTCTATGGAAAGAGTGGGGAGGATTTGTCACCATGTTTGACATGCAGAGTGGAACCAAACAGACCACTGATTATGTGGTTGGGCACATGCTGTTTGAGTACGAGTGGCATGTAGAGGGTGATGAAATCAAGAGTGCTACCAATATGTCACTCCAAGTGGTGACATGGAATGATGGCCATCACAACAGATCCAGTGGTAGCAGCGGCGGTGGTCAACAGAACAGCCGATGCATTGGCAGCGGCACAAGAAACCTCTGTGGGCTACCACTGCAACAAGCCAGCCATTTCAAAAAAGACTGCCAAGGCTGGAAGAGACAGCAAGCAGAAGGCAGATCCAGACCAAAGGAGCATAATGCAAACTGCAGCACCAACAAAGTGCAAATGACATTCAATGTTGAGAAGTTTTCAGAGCTACCAGAGGATGGCAGTTGGTACATTGATTCGGGTACAACATGGAGTATCAGGAGTGACAGAGAATTCTTCACTCACATCAGGACGAAGCTGGTGAAAGTCACTGACAATTATTGACTTGCGAACAGCCAGACAGAAGTACGAGATACATCAAGGTCTGTGATGTCCTCTACGTTCCATCATTCATGAAGGGACTGATGTCCCTTATCCCGATGACCAACAATGTACTTGAGGTGTTGTTCTCTGGGACAGACTGCACCATCACTCAGGATGATGAGGTGATGACCACAGCAAGTCAACAGGGACCAGAGCTGTACAAACTTTGAGGAGTGTCAAAGCCCAAGATCCAGCTCACAGATGCAGTGATGACTGGAACCATGGATGAATGACATCACCAACTGGGTTACCTGGATCCTGCAACCATACAATGTCTGCAGAAGAATGGACTGGCCAATGGCATAGAAGTGACAGGCAGAGGTGATGTGAGTGCTGAATGTGTGCATTGCATCATGGGAAAGCTGACAGAAAAGCCATTTCCATGCAGTTTTTCACATGCCAACCAACCACTCGATTTGGTTCACACGGATCTATGTGGATCAATGTCTGTCAAGTCACCTAGTGGAAAGCGCTATGTGCTCACACTGAATAATGATCACTCCAGGCTTACAATGGTGAGATTCCTCAAGGTGAAGAGTGAAGCTGTGGCTGCTATAAGGGAATACATGGCAAGAATGATGCCACTGTTCGGTCATCAAGTAAAGGCCATTTCCATGCAGTTTGTCACATGCCGACCAACCACTCAATTTGGTTCACATGGATCTATGTGGATCAATGTCTGTCAAGTCACCTAGTGGAAATTGCTATGCACTCACACTGAATGTTGATCACTCCAGGCTAACAGTGGTGAGATTACTCAAGGCAAAGAGTGAAGCTGTGGCTGCTATAAGGGAATACGTGGCAAGAATGATGCCACTGTTCAGTCATCAAGTAAAGGCAATTAGATTGTATAACAGTTGAGAATACCTCGTAAATGAGCTGGATGACTACTTCTGTGAGAAGGGGATCCACCATGAGCTGACTGTACCATACACACCCCAGCAGGATGAGGTATTAGAGTGAAAAAACTGCTATCTAGTAGAAATGGGAAGACGCTGCTGTCTGATGCTGGCTTTGAACTACATTTCTGGGCAGAGGCAATGCAGGCAGCTGCATACCTACAAAATTGTCTTCCAAGCCACAGTTTAACAAAGACTCCCTTTGAACATTTCCATGGATACAAGCCCAGTATCGAACACATCAGTGTTTGGATCAAAGGTATTCTCGTTCATACCAAAAGAGCATCATCACAAACTTGATGGCAAGGCAGAGGTTGGTGTCCTAGTAGGATACACCGACCATGCAAAAGCATACAGGATTCTTAATTCTGTCACATCCAAAGTGTGGGTGGCATGATCCTTCAGAATCTTGGAAAGCCCTATGTGTGTCATTAGAGCTCCAGAATGGCCTCTGGCCAAAGAGCCAAGAGATGAAATGCCTTCCACAGTGGAGTAGTTGCAGTCAAATCTGAGCCCCAGTGAATGATAGAGGAAGGTAGAGGAAGAAATAGCCCTCCACCTATGCTCTTGTTGCACAGCTAGCATCATCTCGAGTGAACAAGGGAAGGCTGCCTGAACAACTAACTTACAAAGTTGAAATCAGGGCTACACGTGAACCTGGGATGTGACAGAAAATGATTGCCATGCCAGATTGTGAATGCCAGCTATGGCTGAAGGCTGCCCAATAGATGATTTCCCTCAAAGAGCATGATGTGTGGAAACTTGTAGAACTTCCACCTAGCCGCTACTCAATCTAAGCTAAATGGGTCTTTAATCAAAGTTAGATGGATATGGCAGAGTCCACACACATAAAGCATATCTGGTAGCTAGAGGCTAGAAGCATGTCTGGTATGTACAGCATCTAAATGTGAAAAGTGTGTACTTGAATGGTGACTTAAAGGAAGAACTATACATGGAGCAGCCACCAGGGTTTGAACAACCAGGTGAAGAAGGCAAAGTGCTGAGACTCAATAAGAGTCTGTATGGCCTTAACCCTATAGCCAGTGAGTTTATTTTCTGGAAGTGACATGGCACTGGCGAGTTTATTTTAAAAAGTCACTATTTTGAAGAAACAAAATTGTAACTTTTGATCTGGAAGTCCTAGTCACTTTTTTTTTTAATTCACTGAAGTGACGGGTCACAACAGAAAGATTCTGTACCACTCCGTGCTTAACTTGGCAGTTGGCAATTTGGAAATGTCAGAAATGCAGCTTGCAGGATCACACATTTTAATTGCCAGAAGTATAGCTCCAGCACCAAATCCGACAATCCGAATCCAGCACCCAATCCGGCTCAGGATTTGTGGCTCTGGCATGTGGTGCTAGAAGGAGGGGGTTGTCCAAAAGCTAGACCAGCAGCTCAAAGGTGGAGGACACCTTCTTCCGGCACTGCATGCTGGGGCCGCAAATCCTGTGTTGAATCCAGCATTGCTGGATTGGGCCTGTAGCTGTACTTTAATTTTTGGTTGCAGCCTACCTGCATTCCAGTTCCATTCAGTTTTCACACACACACACACAAACACTTCCATGCTATCCAGGGGGTCCGGCTCAGCACTGTATTTATCTGTGGTGCTGTTGCTGGGCCACGGAACCCCCTGGATGCAAAAATCTGTCCATGTTGGATGGTCAAAAGCTGGACATGGGCCAGGATTGTCCATGGTACCGGGACTGGATGCACACAGAAACACACGCACTATCACTTGTTTCATCAAATTTTGGTTTATCAAAATTTTTGCCGGACACTTATTTACATCACCAGCACTTATTCCCACACTATCCAGCACTTATTTTCGTGATCCAGCAGCTGCCGGATCACATATGGTTCATCTTTCCCTGCGCGCAGCCATTATTCTCTAATTTTTTCTTCTGCGCATGCTCCATTTTGCCCATTTTGCATCATTGTGTCGCCGCCAGATGGTGACACAGTGACCTCATAGTCATAAGTCCGACACCATTGGTAAGGCCGTGAAAATGTGATTCCGATGGTGTCGGACCCATGCCTAGGGGATTCATGGGAGAGAGGTGTAAAATCGCCAAAGTCGACAGGGATGCAGTTTGCAGCGTCATATATGCTATGACGCTGCCGGTTAAAGGGCTAAGCAATCTGCATGTGCTTGGAACACAATGGCAATGGCTGCACTGGCAGAGGTAGGTTCACACCTGGCCAGGCAGATCAGTGCCTCTTCTCTCACACAGAAAAGATGGGAACAACAACATATGTTCTGTTGTATGTATATGATCTTTTAGTGGGCCACATATGCTGTTAGTGGGCCACAGATGCTGTCACTGACCAAGTTGGGAAAGAACTTGACCGGCATTTCAGTACCAAGGATCTTGGGAACTTGGAAACATCTAGGAATACAGATAGAGTAAAGATCACACAGATTTTCAAAGAGCATGGGTTGCTGGAACCAAAGCCATCCGCCACACCAATGGAGATGGGCTTCCCCACACCAAACGAGGAGGGGAGCATGCCCCTACCCAACAATACAAGATACAGGCAGGCAATTGGCTCCCTCCTATACATCACTACAGTATCACACTCTAATGTAGGCATAGCTGTGGGATTCCTCTGTCAAAATGTCCAAAATCTGTCAGAGTGACTGGAAAGCATTGAAGCTAGCAATGCGATATTTGGCTCACATGATCAACCAGAAGTTAAAGCTTTCAGCAACATCGGCAATACTGCTACAGTGTTTTGTTCATACAGATTGGGCTGGAGATAAAGCAGATGGAATGTCAACAAGTGGATACGTCTTTATGCTAGACAACACCACCTTTGCGTGGTCCAGCAGGAAACAGACGACTGTAGCACTATCATCCACTAAGGCAGAAACATGGCCATGTTGCACGCCAGCAAAGAGCTACTCTGGCTCCATCAATTGCTGGAATATATGGGTCTTGCTGCCAAGAGTGCACCAACAATGTTGGAAGACAACCAGGGATGCATGTGCCTAGTTGAATTGGATAGGAGTGGTGCACACACAAAACACATAGATGTTTGCCATCATCACATCCATGACTTATGAATGTGAAGTCATTGAGATGCGCTATTGTCCCACAGGCATCATGATGTCGGACATTTCGGAAAGGAGCTATTTTTCAAGTTCGTCAATCATCTTGGATTATGTGGCTAACCACCATAAAGGACATCAAGCGAGGGGTGCCTTTGAAGTGTCAGAGGCGAGAAGGGGTGTTGAAGCATAGCGCCTCCAGAAACATTTATGTCAACATGTCACTTGAGTTATGTGTCCTGTGTGACGATCATATTTTCGTAGCATGTTTTATCCCCCATTCCAGACCCCATATAGCATGGGAAACATACTCCCACGCAATTCTCAGATGATGCAGTCTGTGTGCATATTTGTTCTCCCC
Source organism: Mycogona germanica (assembly GCA_034698785.1). Lineage (NCBI taxonomy): Eukaryota > Metazoa > Arthropoda > Diplopoda > Chordeumatida > Chordeumatidae > Mycogona > Mycogona germanica. Next base: position 5,135 of record JAQGBY010006716.1, read on the forward strand.
TATATAAAGCACACTCAATGCCAGACATCTTCAGAGTGTCTCTTGAACTCCCTACGTATAAGTTATGTTCTGTCATCATGAAAATGTCTACAAATCTGTACAAATGTTTTAGCCACTTCTCCCTTGCACTTTTGTAAGCAAGAGGAGAATGTTATGTAGTTCACCGAATATCTTTGCTATTCTACATTTACATGTCGAAGTTGCAATTATTTTATTGTCTTATAACCTGAACGAGGTGACAGCACAATTTCAACAAAGTGTTTAATATTAAGAAATTTGCCTCAAAATTTAAGTAACAAAAGTGTGTCTTAAACATTGATTTCAGATTTTATCACAACAGCTAACTAGATGGACCTCATTGGATTCACCGTTGTAAAAATGTTGCACCAGAATTTCAGCAGTCACATGACATGTGGTGTCAACTGATGTGATAAAACCCAATTAGATATTTCTACTTGCATTAAATACCTTGCACTGGCTTTTAAAATCACATTAGCCATATGCACAATTCTTTCTTGGGCGTGCACTAAAATCACAAATTTATCATCCACATCAAAGCCTAAGATTCCAGATAGGTAGAACTTCCAATCGACCTATATTCCATCAAATATCAAGAGCCAGTGAATCAGTCATTAACTTACCTAATAGAATTTCTTTCAGCAACATGAGATGAGCTAACACCTTTCCATATAGTGTCACTGAAGTTGGAATGCATTGTAAAATTACCTTTGGTGCCAGCTTGATCAAATCTTTGACTGTAAATTCATTCTTAACATGCTGAACCTCTGGATTTTTTTGTGTTACATATGATGAATCAAGTTTATCCTAAAAATAAATATAGTGGTAACAGCTTAGTGGTCTTGACAGTTCAAAGAAAAATATACCATTGGTGAATTGTTCACCAAAAACCCTTTAACCGCCAAGCCTGTAAATATCACGGACAAAAAAATCTGCATACCACCAGCAAACCCCCAAATGTCACATTTTCACTTTTCAAAAAAATCGTGGCAAAAATCTACCAATCAGAGAAATCTAGAGCACATGATTGGATCTATAGAGCAAAAAACGTAAATATCGTTAGCCGCATGCACTTGCATTGCCAGTAGCACCATCTGTTACCAGTGTCTGGCAACAGATGCGGGAGAGCACATTTCACAACATATTTTCGAAGTTTTCAAAAAAGGAAATTTGCAATGGCGTCGCTCGCAAAACCAAAGGCATGCAAGCATCCAGCAACTGCTGGAACATGAGTGACCACCAGACTGAGATATATCAATTTTCACTTTTCAAAAGAATCGTGGCAAAAATCTACCAATCAGAGAAATCTAGAGCACATGATTAAATAGAGCAAAAAGTGTAGATATTGTTAGCAAATTTTAGTACAACCCATCGTACCTCAGTTGATTAAGTGACATACTGTGGTTCAGCAGTCCTGGGTTTGATTCCCGGTGCGGGCTTTGGCTCTGGGTACTGGTGAAAATGTGCCTCTCACGTAGAGCCTAAGCATTAAGAGGGGTACAACATCTTCCTGTTGTGACCCATCACTTCAGTGAACAAAAAAATTGATGAGAGCCTGCTCCTCCACAAAGGCAGCTTTGGCTGGAATTAGTTCATACCACTGAAGCACACATGGTTTGGCATCAAGCTGTACATGCTGTGTGAGGCCAGCGCAGGACATGTCTGGACATCAATCATCTACACCAGGAAAGGCATGGCACTCGGTGACAAGTTCAGGAACCAGCCACAGCCTGTCCAAGTGGTGTTCACCCTGCTGGATCCACTACTGGACATGGGGTACTGCCTGATGGCCAACAACTTTTACATGTCCCCTACTTGTCCGCCTTGCTCCTCAAATGGAAGACCGCCTCCTATGGCACCATCCAGAGCAACAGGAAAGACCAGACCAGAAAAGACAGGGCGAGCTGGTGGCCTTCCAGTGGGGCAAATTGCTGGCCATCAAGTGGCGGGACAAAAAGGACATCCACCTCCTGTCCACCATCCATGACTGCACCTTCCAAGAAGTGCAGTCCCAAGGAAAGGTGCTGTCAAAGCCCAAAGTTGTTGTTGCCTACAACCAGACGATGGGTGGCATGACCAAGGCTGACCAGTGAATCACTTACTATGACAGTGCCCGGAAGAGGAGCCAGGTCTTCTACAAGAAGATCTTCTGGCACCTCATCGACCAGGCAATCTTCAACAGCTGTGTCATCCAAAAAAAGCTTGGTGGCCCAGCCAAAATGCTTTTAGATTTTCATTTGCAACTGGTAAAAATCGATTATCTTGACACACTACAAAAGAGAAATCCAGCAAGTTGCTAAGCCTGGTTGCCGGTCGTCCAGCAAGTGTTCAGCACATCTGGTGGAGCGGCAGCAAGTGCAAAGAATTCCCCAGCCGGACGTGCACAGTGTGCAACACCAAAGTGGAAAAAAAAGGAAAAAAGATTCGAAAAGAAACGTGATTTTGGTGCCCATCCTGCAATGTCGGATTGTGCCTGGATCCGTGCTTCGTGGTCTACCATATGGCATTGAACTTCTGATCAGGTGAGAAGAAAATTTTGACACCTTTCCAAATCACTAAATGACATCTGGTTCGTAAGTTACGATTTTTTAAGTGAAACATCAAAGTAATTCGAAATTAATTGGACAATGGGGTGTGGGTATGGGGAAATGAATTGGCCGGTCAAAGGGTTAATAGGGACGATCTTATACCTGGCATAGATCCGAATCTTACGATACGGATTTGGCAAATTCGTCCTTCCTCTTCCTTCCCTCCCCCTTCAGATTCCAGTTCCCCCTGACAATCCTAATGTGAGTAGGGGTGGTGGGATCCTGACTTGAGTCTTGGTCGGCGGTTTCCGCACCAAGCTCGGGATCACTTGGCCTATCTTCATTGTCTAAGTTGGTCGGATGTTTAAATCGAGAAGCAAAAATCTGAAACAAACTTATACAATTAGAAATTTGCCGATGCATATTGCCGACAAACAATAAGCATGCATACAACAGGACATTCTAACGGAGAAGAATATCGTATCAAAAAGAGTGTTTGGTGCGGTGGTAGATGCCCTTTTTTGCAACAGCCATTCTGGATATGGTCTTGATAAAATCAACAGAACGTGAGAGCAATGCAGTGCTCATGTGTGGATTTATTCGACCTTGGTAACCTCTCGAACGTGTGGTTACGGTGTTCCTTTTCTCAGCAACAATGCAGTTCTCGAATCCGCCCACCGAGGAGAGATCGCGGATGACGATTGCTTCCTTGGTGGCGGCTCAACAATCCATTTGCCTACATGTGTGCTTTTGCGACTGGCGGGTGCTTCCTTGGTGAAGTGACTCTGTCCATGGCGGTTTATGCGATGAGGTGGATGGGCTGCTCTGGTGACCACGGGAAAATTCGGAAAATCGTCGGTGCGAGGAGGACAGCACGATGAAACGGGCACTAGAGGTGCTAATTTGGATGATGTGTGCAACCAGGTGAATATGGTAAAAGGGGGTCGCTCCCTGCCTAAAAACTTTAAACTTTCAAATTTTTTTATTTGAACAATTAAATTTCTGTTCAACAGTAATCTATTATTGAAACCAAAAATGACTATTTTGTTTCCATAAAAATTTGCAAGAAGTGTTAAAAATGTGATGGTTCCTTTTCCTCTTTGAGATTGCGAGAATCAGAAGTGTCTATAAGTCGATTGATGAGTAAATACTTCATAGACAAAACACGTTGTTTCTTTAACCCTTTAACTGACCAATTGACTTTCCCATACTCACACCCAACTGGCAAATTAATTTAAAATTAATTCAACTTTTCATTTAAAAAATCATATCTTGCAAACCGGAAGTTGTGGACACAGGACAGTTAGTGATTTGGAAAGGTGGCAAATGTGGTTGTAAAATTAATCCGGGGGTGATCATAAAGTTAAATTGCTGGCAGCACAGCTCCAGCACCAATCCGACAGTGCAGGATGAACGCAGGAATCATGACTCCAGCGTGTGGTGCTGGAAGGAAGGGGTCATACAGAAGCTGGTCCAGCAGCTCCTTGGTGGAGACCCCCTTCTTCCGGCACCACATGCCAAAGTCACGGCTCTAGTGCACATCCAGAAAAGCCGGGGACCAAAGCTGTGACCAGCTTTGACGTGCATTCTGGTTCCTTTCTGACACACGGCCGCACAATGCACAACACACACAAACTCTTTCACCATATCCAGGGGACCAGCCCAGCCTTGTAATTATCCATGGTGTTAGGCCACAGAACCCCATGGAAGCAAAAATCCAGAATGCTGGATGGCCAAGAGCTGGACAAAGGCATTATTACTGCTATTGGGCATGCACACACTTTCACTTCAGTTGGCCTAATTTTGGCTGACCAAAATCACTGCTGGATGAGACATGTTGTATCCAGCATCACTCCAGCATCACTATCCTGCACTATTAAGCACTTATTTATGCGATCCAGTTATTGCTGGATTACACACAATTGACTATTTCGTGGGTGCGGCCATTTTCTCTAATTTTTTGTGGCAAAAATCGCCACTCCCGCATCTGCTGCCGGACGCTGGCAACAGATGGCACAACCGGTACTGCAAGTGCACACGACTTTCAAAATCTATGTTTATGGCTCTATCCAGTCATGCGCTTTTCATTTATCTGTGATTGGTAGATTATTGAAACCAAAAATGACTATTTTGTTTCCATAAAAATTTGCAAGAAGTGTTAAAAATGTGATGGTTCCTTTTCATCTTTGAGATTGCGAGAATCAGAAGTGTCAATAAGTCGATTGGCGAGTAAAGTCCAGTCATGCGCTTTTCATTTATCTGTGATTGGTAGATTTTTGCTATGCTTTTTTTGAAAAGTGAAAAAACGTGACAATCCAAGCGGTATGCGGATCGGTGACAGCGGTATGCGGATTTTCTTGCCGTGACAGTTATGGGCTTGCCTGTTAAAGGGTTAAGGTGCTCCTGTTTTTCCTCGTCATTTTTTAAATAGTGGATTTCTCTTTAAAACAGTGCATACTTTTTTATAACTAGAATTACAAATTTTACCCGCAAGCAGCACCCAAGAGAGGGGCCTATGGCGGGGGTCGAAAGACCAGTTGAAGAGAGAAATGGGTTTATTTTAGAAGGCTCTGGAATTGAGGCTGTCAGGCCATTCCACTGTCTCCACACTCAAGGGAAATAGGAATTAAAATATGACACAGATGTACATTGAAGCTCGTTCACCATTCTAGTGTGGCCCTTCTACTTCTGTAAGCAGGACTGAAACTTATACTTAACAACTTATGCGTTCAGTTGATCGGGCTGGTGCGATGCGCTACGACATTCCATTGGTGCGTTCAACCGGTCGATCATTTTTGCCCGACTTGTCATTCGCAAACGCGAAGAGAGAAACCCGAGAAGACAAACGCGTATGATGGCAGAACGTATTTATATTATCATCAGCATATAGTTTTATATTGGAGCCTACTACTTCACATATATCATTATTGTACAACAGGAACAGAAGCGGGCCCAGCACACTGCCCTGTGGCACTCCCGAGGTCACGTCAATCCACTCTGAGTGGACACCAGAGAGAACAACCTGTTGTTTTCGGTTCATCAGGAAAGCTGATAACCAGTCTAAAACTTGTTTACTGACACCATTACGCTGGTGAGGGACTGTTCAAAGGCCTTGCTAAAATCGAGGAAGACAAGATCTAGCTGTATGTGCGCATCCAAAGATTTTTGAAGATCATGGGTGAGGAGGACAAGCTGTGACTCACATGATCGCCCTTTACAAAACCATGCTGAGCATCATTCATTTCACCATTCTTAACAAAATGCTTCATAACATTCGAGAATACAATATGCTCTAGCAATTTTACTACAACTGAGGTAAGTGAAATTGGTCTGTAGTTATTTTGATCTGACTTTTCCTCGGACTTGTATATAGGACAAACATTGACCACTTTCCATGCATCAGGCAAAATTCCATCATCAAGGGATTTCTGAAATATTTTAAACAAATAAACTAGTGACAATAACCTTTGCTGGATAAAATATTAATGGTGTACCTTAGCCAGTTTTTCATCGAGAAAAATTATTTTGTCGAAATCTTGAATTGTCAATTTGGCATCAATATTCAGAAGTTTGACAGTCAACATCATATTGGCAATGTATTCTTTCTTTATTTTACTGAGGGGATTTAGAATTTCAACTTTGTCCATCAGGAAATTCTCCGACAGCTGTGCATACATGAAAAATGCGGTTTCAAAATAATAATTTATACAATAGTCAATAAATATGCAAAAGAGTACAAAAAAAAGAGTACTCTGTAGTAGCTAGCAACAAACAATTATAACGTTTTACATGGGTTGTAGTTCATATTAGTTTTCAGGCCACACCCACATCATATTACAAGTACTTCTGGCACATGTGTGGATTATAGAACATTTAAAGATTTTAATAAAGTGTTATTACCACCAAAATTGATGAACTTCTATTGTAGAAGTCGTTCACCACTGTCAGTTTAAAAAAGCTATCATGTGCTAATCCGAGGGTCCGAATTTGGTGAATCATTTTGATCCAATCGAAGTTAATGCTGTTCCAGTTGGCACCTTCACACAAAGGCCAACCGCCTAATTTAGTTAGTATGTCGCGTAATGGCTGAGGACCTCGTTTCAAAATGTCCTCTTTTGTAAAAAAGAAAAAAGAAACAAAGAGATTTACAAGTGAACAATGTCTTTAGCAAACAGGCAAATAATTAAACAGATTATGTTAATTTGGTCTATATCTTTGAAATAATGGAATTGAAGGGGTTGAGAGTGCCACTGGCAAGGTTAAATAGTTCATGTGAGAAATTTAAAAATTGAAATATCAGCCGTGTCATTCGAAAAAGATACAATTTCGATATTTTTGGCAGAGTTATTAGAAGTATTAAAAATATCTATCATATTGGACATGCAGTGAACTAGTAAGTAACTTACTTTCATTTATGCAGGAATTGAAATAGTTGTGCATCATTGTGAAAAAATGTGGGCAATATTCTTTTTCCTCTCCAGTTTCCATCAAAATGTCTAGAATATATATATATATATTGTACAAGAATTGTACAAAGTGATATAAAACAATATATACAAAGTGTGTACAAAGTTATATGTGAAGTAACTGTAATAACGCCATGCAGTGGTGTCTCACTCTTTTTATATTTAAAAATTTGGATTTTCAATCGTTTGGCATTTATTATGTTCAGTTGAAAAATAATCATTTTTAAAATATCTATTTGATTATTTTATGTTTTTAGTAATGTTATTTTATTTTTAATAACGTCATGTAGTGGTGCCTCACTTCTTTATATTTAAAAATTTGTATTTTCAATCGTTTGACATTTATTATGTTAAATTGAAAAATAATAATTTTTAAAATATCTATTTGATTATTTTATGTTTTTTAGTAATGTTATATTTTATTTTTATATTGAAAATATTATTCCGGTAATAGTATGTGTATAGTATATTGTCGTGATCTTAGTAGTTTTCCAACTTCCAAGACCAATATGTAGTGAGCCTCGAAGTAACAAATGCATTTTCATCTTAATTTTAAACAG
>JAQGBY010006717.1:0-12705 GCA_034698785.1 Mycogona germanica
TGTGGTCTGCGAAAATGCTGCGGCAACACAGAAAACGCGGTCTCATCTCATTTATTCTAACACCGTGAATACGGGCAGCTGTCTTTCACTTGATTTTCTTATGAACTACTTTTGTATGTTCATTTTACTACTTTTGTATTTTATTATTTCTGAGTGGATGTTTGTCATGATTTTCTGTTTTTTGAAAGGCAAGTATTGAATTAATTAGTGCTGCTGAAATAAGAGAACAAAGTATAATTAAGCAAACAGAACATACGAGGGTAGACCGAAAAGTAATGCCTTCACCTTCATACAGAATGACAACAGAGAGCACTCATTTTTGGCGTGATTGTTAAAGCGATCGGATCAGTTGGCAGGATCGAGGAAGATTGTTCGTGATGCCAAAACAAATGAAGCTGTTGATGATATCAAATGTACACGGTGCCATCCATATTAATGTAAAATTTTCAAAATGCAATCATTGTGATTGTTTTCATTTGTTCAAACAAAATTCTTTATTTTGATATTTAGAACATCATTATGTTTCATTGCCAAATTATTTTTCTTCAAACAAGAAGGGGTCCGGACGGTTTTCACATTCTGATACATTTCTTTCGATAGATCGACGGAACTTTCGTCAACAGTGTTTTACAAACTTTTTTGGGCGCAACAATGAAACATTTCTGCAAACGTTTCCGCATTTGGTCAATAGAGGGAGCTTCTTGTAATAAACACTTAATGCGCGTTTTCGCGTTGGTGATTTGTTGTTCCAGTCGCCGAGTCACTTAATGGAGAAGATCTTGCTCAGTTCCTCATTGAAATGTTCGTACATCATTGAATTATCTCCACCTGTCGTGGAACATTATATAAAAACATGGAACATTTTTTGCGACAAAATGGAAGTTCCATGAAACTTGCCCCTTGGAACAATTCGTCGTTTGGCGAAGTTATAAGTTCATAAAGAATATTTTTAATTCCGTAAACATGAATCAAAATCACCTTCAAAAGGAATATTTTTATTTCTTTGCTGAATTTTTGACGCGCTCAAAATTAAGCATTCATTGTCAATTGATATGCAACCTTCATACATCAAAAAGTGTATACTATATATTTATAAATATATTTTTGCTTTTGTAAATAAATTTTTATCTTTCCGTCACACCCAATGCTCGGTTTCGTTCAACTCCACCGGACAGCCAAAGTGCTCGCTGTAGGCGTCGTCTGGAAGATAATTGTCCCATTCCATCGAGATGCTGGCACCCGCCGGCGGCGGCGCTGTCGTCACAGAGGTCAAAGAAATATCCGAATTTTCGCCTTCACCGACCGCGGCGCCCCCCGTGGTGGTGCTGGCGAACAGAGACCACGACGTCCCTGAGGACCGAGCTTCGGCAACGTCGCGGCCCGGCCCCGGGCATTCGCAGTCTTCAATAATCCGTTGCCCGGAAGTGTAGGCGTACCGCGTGGCGGAAGTGACCGAACGATCCGACGACAACGTGGAAGAGTTAACACTAAAGATGCTGTTGTGCTCGCTAATCGGGTTGGGAGTGTTGCAATAGCGTTCATCCTCGTCATTGGTTGACAATGGCGACGTCGAAGAACCAACATACGCTTGAATTGAAGTCGACGAAAATGAGAACGCATAATTGATGTCCGGAAATTCTGGTACACTTTCGGAACTGTCACTGCCGCTAGTTGCGATTGGTTGGACACCAATGGGGCTATCTGTTGAAGTACTCGCGCTGTTGTCGAAGGCTGGTGAAGCCGGCTTGGTCAACTTCATTGCGAGGATGTCGCGCAGGTGGCGCTGCTGTTGGTGGACCAGCGCCAGGAAGACGAGACCGAAGATCAGAAAACATACCGGCAAAATGGCGGCGCAGAGGACGGAGGGTGAAGTTGAACTGTCGGCCGTGTGGATCGATGGGTCGTAGGGCGCGGACGAGTAGGGATGAGGTGGTGGCTGCAGGATTTCATTGGTGGCGGACGAAGTACTTCCGGTACCGATTGGACTGACAGAGCACATTCTCCGATGGCGCCTCGTGAGGACAACAAAGATGGCGGACGAATCGAGCCATTAATTCAACGCCGCAGTCAAAACCCGGTTTGATAGCCTTCGGTCTTCTATGGCGAGAGAGAGAGAGAAAGAGAGAGAAATAATATTATAAATGTGAAATTATTTATGGGCGTGGCCCCGTTCAGATAGAAAATTTATTTGACTTTGGTGCTTCTGGTTGCCAACCAACAAAAGTGGTATTCCCAATTTGTAATTGCCCACCACCACACCTCTACCTCAAATACTCTGTATAATGTGTGGACTAAAAAAATGGAGGTTTTTGTAATTTACAATTGAAATTGGAAAACGTTAATCAAATCGAATGATACTTCGCACTTGTATTGACAATACATTCATTTTGAATTGCAATCGTGCGCGTGCGTGTATGTGACGTCATCGTTTTTCTTTGCGACTTTTCTTTGCGATTGGTGCATCTTCGAGGCTCAGATCTCCGGGCCTGAATTTTGAAAATAATCAAAGGTTTTTTGAAGATTTTCAGTTGCCCCACTTGTGTTTTTGAACTCAAGAGTGAAGTCGAAAATCCCGTTTATTCATGTTTGCTAAGAATGGCTGCAATAAGAAGAAAAACTTAAAATTCGGGCACAAAATGATGTAGCACATGTCCTAGAAATTGCTACTAAAAATATTTTATTTTTCAACCTTAAGTCGGACAATGCAAAAACTTTCTACATGGCCCAATATATTTTATAAGAACAACATAAAGCAGCTAAATATAGCTTAGGGTATTATTTAAATAAAAATAAAATGTAATTTTATTTTTATTTAACAATTTATTTAACAATTTATTTAATTATTTAACAAAATTACGCAAACATTTATTATTACTCGCGAAACTAATTATCCCCCTCTTCCAATCTTCTTTGTAGGTATACTTTCTGACATTCCTGGGATAGTTTGAGGCATGTTCAGATGTGTAATTAGTGTTCCGGTTTACATGTTGGCATCTTCCAAAAACAAAAAAAAAAAAAAAAGAGAAGAAAAAATATACAAAAAATATATATGCTGTAAATGGGTTCTCAAACATCAACGTGATGATACGTTAATGGCGAAGAATTTGTACGGCAGATTCTGAAAATGAAGTTTTGAAAGTACGAGTAATCATAATGGGTTGGTTTATCGGGATTTTGGGTCAAACAAATTGCTCTACTACGCTTGCCATAACGTCCACGGAAAATGCGCTCAAGAACACGATGGAAAAACACGTATACATCGACATACTCAAAAATTTACAAGTTTTAAGTCGAGCGAGGAAAATAAAACTCTACGAAATGTTGTCAAAGAAATATAACAAAAAAGACAATAATTATCAAAATTGTTGCCACATCAAAATAATATTTTTCTTTGAGTTGTCAGTCATGGTTAAAATTAATGAACGTATCAAGGTGAATTACACCACACAAACTGGCAAAAAATTAGCATATTGTTGACATAAAAAGTGTTAATTATCATATCGACTGATTTTGATTATATAAACAGACGACATGTTTCCAATTCAAAAACGTTTCCATCAAATTTGTTAATAATTACTATTGCATTGGACGATGAGTAGATATCTAAAACACTATTTAAAACAGACACATTTAAAAAACGTCTTGAATAGACGGGACATTCAAAACCGATAAACAATCATTGAGAATGGAAACAGGGGAAATAATTTATGCACTCGTGCATAGATAACAACAACAATCAACCGGACTTTTACGACTTTGCGGAAGGAGAACGAACAAATTGCCAATTGAATCGTGAAACTAGAAAGTGTACGTTTTCTATTATTGATTGGTCGAAGGTCGCCAGACCATTGCAGAAGTATCAAATATGTGTTAAGCTGCAACAACCCACTACCAGGCTCGCTTTAAATAGCTGTTATGGTCGAACGAATTAGTGGTGTGAGGTGGGACAAGTTCTCGGAGCCAAAATGAAAATCTTCCCCTGTCGAACGCTTTCTTTTACGGCGTGCCATTCAACTTGGCTACACATGTCTTGAAAAAACAAAAGTCATATTACCAGATGTATATACACCTGTAGTCTAGGTGTTTAGTTGGGGTTTTCCTTTTTTTGTTGTATTTTAGACCGCCTATTGTGATGCACGCTAGATGGCGCGCTACCAAAATAGTTGGGCACGCGGTCTATAGGAAGTTGAAATGTGCGGTTGTCAATCTCTGATGTTGGTTTAGAATTTAGACACAAGAGCAACAAGTAGGAAGGGACAAAGTACCGGGAGGGGGGTTGGGAAACGGGGAGGTCATTCCGGACCGAATAAATACCATGACTAACTAATTTTAAAGTGAACGCTTCATGCGTGCGCATAGAATTAAATATTCAAAACCATCGGGCAAAAATGTCGGGACTCACGCTTGGATTCCTTCGAAACCAACAATCAAAAACTATAAAACAAAGTTTGTCTTTTCTGTCTGCGAATTCGATTGCTCACCAACGGCGTAACGTAGCGCCACGAAATTTGCGCTGGACGTAGTGTCGCAAATTCCAGGGTCGTTGCAGTTTTCAGTCCTCTCTGTTGTTGCGTTCGTGAGATATGAATTTAATAAACAAAAATGTCACAGTGTTAATTGACGTCGGGACGAGTTACGATAGCGAACATGTGGTGGCCACTGTCAGAATTAAGCCCTGTGGGACCCAACGCAGTCGAAATCTTGGGATCACCCTCGAAATCCCCCTTGTAATTTATCTCCTACTCATTTTTGATTTAGCAAACATTTAATAAAAACCTGTAATGATTTACGTATACAGTTACATAGAAAGTGTTTATTTAATGTTGCTGAAGTGTACATAATTTTAGAAGAATTAAAAAAAAATGATATGAAATTGCGCGAAGTGAATTTTTTATAAAGATTGATTGGCATTATTTCGCTTCGCACAATTTCATTCTTTTTTTAAATTCTAAAATTATGTACGCTTTAGGGCAATCAAATAAACACTTTCTATGTAATAAGTCTATGTAATAAACTGAGAAATAATTTTCGAGGCAAAAGTTTCCTAAAATATTGAAACGTTATTATTTTTTTAAAAACCTGTTCCCTTGAATCTAATTATTTTTGTGTAATGACGCAGAAAGTGCACGACTTGAAAAATTACTCGAAAATGATAAAGTGAAGCTCGATTGTAATTTTCTTTCAAAATCAAATCAATATTATTTCTAGCCCCTAAGCTGGGCCCCTAAAAAGCTGGTGGGCCCTAGCTGCCGCCTCCCAAGTCAATCCGACCCTCATACTCTACACGAACGACTCTAGTACAAAGGTTCCTAGACCTTTCCGTTCATTGGCATAATTAGAATGCCCATTTGAGGGGAGTGAGGGTGATTGTGGATTCTGATTCCATTTTTAACTCACCCGTCAAACCCCGTAGAAAAACTTGCGAAATGGGCAAACGAATGACTGAATAACTCTCTCATTCCTTCCAACAGGCTCGCTACCACACCCCTAAACACCCCTAGGGCATAAACAGATGAGAACGATTCACCAACAAATGAAAAGAAATACCTACAATTCTTTTTTCGCTCGTACCTAGGAGTAATGCGAAGTCACGCTTACATTTCCGACAGATTTTGCTCGTTTGTTGTTTCAGTTGTCGTTCGTTGAAGGGGTGGAGGACATCCGATCCCCGAGGAGAGCAGCGAGACTATTCGCACCCCTTTAATAATGACGACGCGAGTTGACGTATTGTATCGATTCGGTTTATATATTTTTTAATGGACTGCGGCTCGTTTGAATAGACGTAACGCTGATTGTTGTTACCTTTCTTGTTGTTGTTGATTGGAAACACAGCTTCATATAGCTCCGCCAATACGTGCTCATACAATGCTAACAAAATTGTCTATCGAAGGTAGCGACCTCTACAGGACAGGTTCTGGCAAAATGGCGATCTGTCACGTGACTTGGTCAAGTGATCACATTAGGCATAAAAACTCATTTCAATCATCGGCGTGGAAGTAGTTACGTGGTTGCGGTTATGGGCTACGGGTTAAATGGTCGTAGGTTCAAATCCTGAGTGGGTAAACGTTTTTCTTAAGAAACTTAAATTACTTCACAAAAGTTTTATTAACGATTTTTTTTCGTTTTATTTGGCGATCAGCAGGACCAAAACACATTTTGACAATCCAATCTTTGATAAAAATATGAAACATTATTTTCATGAATTTTATAAAATATATTTCCCTGTATTCTCTAATTTGTTGCAGGTGTTTATGACAGAAACGTTTTTTTTTAACAGGGGATTTCCGAGAATATTGTAACATCGGCACTTTCGGATTCGGTCACATTATAAATTTGAGCGCTCTCTAGTGGTGCACGGTGTAACTAACCTTGCGGACTCATTTCAAGATGGCGACGCTGATGATGACCGCCATTTTGAACACACTAGCGCCACTAGCGATTTCGCGCAACAACCATCATAGAAGTGAGAGGGCTTAATGTCATGGCTTTGATTGGAAATACACCGACGCGAACTTCAACGTCCATGCTCTCGGTAGCGTGGAATTTGGAACTCAACTAAGCTGGGGATCATAACCGGAACTCGGCGCAATAATCAATAAAGTAATTGATCCAATCGAGTAAAAGCAGTTAGTCAAAATAAATAGCACGGCCTCACTTTGCAACCGCTCTCTTGTGTCATGTAATTCGCTTTAATTGATTGGTATCTCTCACTCAATCGGGATTCCAGAAGTGCCGATTCTAAATATGGAAATTTATTCCTTGCCCGAATCCCGTTTCCTCAATCAACAAAAGTTGCATGGCGATCAGGATCCCGGCAAACACGCGAACCACGCCAATTAGTGGCTTGGGCAGCATTTTTGAATTCTGATTTCCCCAAGGAAATGCCGATGTCGTTTGCCTTAACGGGCATCAAATCTTGGCACCACCTGCGTATGCAAATTTCGATCCCGTACAAAAACGCGTGTAAAATGATATGCAAGTTACCAAAGTACAGTAATCACCGAGTACCGACTCGTCGTAGCCCAGTCGGTATTGCTACTGGCTGTGGCTCGGCGGTCCCGGGTTCGATTCTCGGCGTGGGCTCTCGAAAGTTTCGATCCCGGGGTACTGGTCGTTCCCCCTCGCACACTGCCTAAGCACTATGAGGGGGACGTAAGGCCTGTAGTGCGGTTGACTACAGTTGATGTAATTAAAAAAAAAAAAAAAAAATGAGACGAACGTAACCCGAACTGAATTCGATAGAACGCGAAAACAAATTACTTTTATTTTAATTTGTGGCAGGATTGCGGGGTTCGATTCCCAGCGTTGACATGCAACTTATTTAGTTGAGATCGCCGGGAGTTGGGCGCGCCCTCTGGTGTACGAGCACATAAATTATACGAAGTTATTTTTGGCGGCGATATTTGTCGAGTATGTGTTTAAGTGCCTTGTTAAGTGACCTCGCCCTCCGATGATGACGTCACAGCGGCGGACTCACGTGGTATCATTGACCCACGACATTCCGCCAGGTGAATGAAGACCCGCCATTACCATTCGTGTCGATATTTCACACTCGCTTCCTAAGTGCTAGCTAGTGCCATGTATAGAGAGGGGAGGATGAGAACAACTCACCGGAGATCGTGTAAATCGACAGAAACTGAAATCTATTTGCGTAGAGGACCGAAAAAGCTGTTATGTGTGTGTTCACGTTCACTTTTTTTTATAAGTACGTACTAGCGAGAAGTCATTGACCAAACATAAACCTGCGTACACCTTATTTACAACTCGGGGATGTTTCCTTTTAAGTGAGTCCGGACTGTATAACGACCGACGTTGCACACGAGTTTGTCAATGAGACGCGAATACATTTCCTGATCTGCACCTGTGCGCGTTCGTCGAGCGAAATCGCGCTCCCAGCGGCGATCAGTGTCGCTGAAAGTTTGCAATGCCGTTAGGAGCTCTGATGTTGAATGCGGTGATTTGTTAATAAACTAGCGCTTAAATCTGAAATCGTCACTAGCGTGGGCGGGAGTCGCTGACGTCATCTATATCCTATATTATAAAACAGAGATTTCGATTTTCATGTCCGGAGACTAACTCTCGAATTGATCAATGAAATTTCAAAAAAATCAACATACCGTTAGTACACCACCATAATTCGCTAGCGATCACTTTTCAGATTTCAATTTTCAATATTACATAATAAAACAAGCGTTACAAAATTTTGGATAATCTCCCTTTCGCTTCAAACTTAAAAAATGGCGTCTCCACATCAAAAGCATGACGTCGTCGATTTCACGAGACAACCAAGCAAACCAGATACCAGTTCCAACCAAGCAAACCAGATAACAGTTCCAACCAAGCAAACCAGATAACATTTCCAACCAAGCATACCGGAATAATATTGGAATATAAAACCGGAAATATATCGTGTAAACGTAAATAGCCGGTAAATATAAACAATTAATTTTTTATTTCATAGGTGGTTACTGAAAACCCAGGCAAAGCCGGGCAACATTCTTGTATATTATAATCCTAAATGTCAGCTTTTTAAAATTCTTTTTTTAAAATTGTCTGTTTCTACGTTTACTTACTTAACGAAATTGAATAAAATTTGAGCTGTAGTGAGTTCCTCAAAATTGTGGTCTAGCGCAAATTATTTCAAATCTCGATTTTGCGTATTTCTCGATCAATCAGAAATTGAAAGTTTATTTTAAACAACGATTTGACAGAAAATTTAAATGTGGCGTCTCCAATTCGCCAAAACGACGCTGTCGCAATCACGTGCTACCAATGCTGCCAGCCATATTTCAATATTTTCTACAGAATCTATAAAAATTCGGAATAAAATGCTTTTTGTGTTTTAAACAGATTAGATGTTTAAATTGTAAATTGTTTAAAAAAAACTACATAATAAATTAAAAACCAGTGTTGTTACGTCATTGCTATGACACGTGAGGGAACGGGGGTTTCAATATTTAAAAAACATTTCGCTGACGGGGACTTTTGAGCGAAGCCGGGTGTAATTTCTTTAGTATTAATTTCCATGTAAATAGGAAAATAATTCTGGAATCAGATCTGCTAGGTGGTGGCCTCTGGTGGCGAGCGAGTAGGTTACTGCTGCCCGTGTTGCCAAGCAATCACACAATGCACCGGTCAGACAGCTCTCGTTTATTTTACAGGATATAACAGAATAAAAATTAAAACTTCGTCAATTGTAATTGTATCGTTTAATCTATTACTGAAATAACACGAACCCCTCTACCGATTGCGCTTTAAATTTCAGGGACCAATTAAGTCTTTTATTTCATTTGTGATACCCTGCACCAAGGATTAACAATCTGATCGATTTATTATTGGGACTGCTCCAATTGAACCTGCGTAAAAAACGTGAGAACAAATTCATATTTTATTAGAAATTTAATTATCAAAATGGAATTGGAATAAACAGATTAACCGTTACGTCCATTAATAAGTTATTTGTTGTTCAAGTTCAGCGAATCTGCAGTTATGACGGCGATGGATAAATATCTTCTCGCAAAAAATATTTTGCTTGCTACGTTTATATTTTTTTCAATGAGGTAATGTTTATGAACGGTAAATTGGTCTGTCAATGTTAAGGTTAAAACAATCACTGGTTTGTGTTGGGGAAGCTTTAAGAATTAAAAAAGAAACGCTTTATCGAAATTTTCAATTCTCAAGAGTAATTTTGTTACAAAAGCAGATTAGATTTATCAGTTGCGGAGACAAATTCGATCAATTTCGCAGAAAAAGGAGAATTTATTTCCTTTATCTAAAACACATCAGATGAATTGAAAACCTGATTTCGAATTTTCCCAATAAATTAGAGTAATTAAAAAAATTAATAATATTTAAGTTAAATCCTGGATATCTTCTGCCCTAAAAAAATTGAAATCCAGCTTTCCTGGTAACTTTAAGTTTGTGGCAAAGTAGCGCTGCAAAGAAAAATATCATAATTACAGATATTTTTTATGGATACTGTGCTCTTTGTTTTAAAGTGATCCAACTATTTTCAAGATTTAGAGAACAACTTAGATCGGGGACGCGTCATGCACGGGAAACGTCAACTACGAGAGGCGTCAGATACGGGAGACGCTAACTTTGGCAATTCCCTCACCATTTACCCCTTCCTCCCATTCAGCAGGTTAGATTAGGTTAGGTAAGGTTAGGTTAGGTTTGGTAAGGTTAGGTAAGGTAAGGTTAGGTAAGATTAGGTTAGGTTTGGTAATGTTAGGTAAGGTAAGGTAAGGTTAGGTAAGATTAGGTTAGGTTAAGACCCGACATTCTATGTTCACCGCATTGTACCACATTCTGAGGAAGTACACCGAACTCTTTGAACAGCTAGTTATCCGGTATGTGACGTCTCCAATCCGTGACGTTTTCTTAGTTGACGTCTCCCATCCGTGACCGATTCGTATCTGACGTCTCCCATCCGTGACGGTTTCATGTCTGACGTCTCCCATCCGTGACGTTTTCTTAGTTGACGTCTCCCATCCGTGAAGGATTCGTATCTGACGTCTCCCTTCCGTGAAGCTTCTCGTTGGCGACTTTTCTCGTGCGTGACAGCGACCCCTTAGATCATATCTTTTTAAGATGGTCGGACGGTCATTGTCAATCATGTTTTTTTTTCATATTTGCACTTCTCCTTTTTATTCCGAAAAGGTCTTGTTTAGTTTGGACTCATCCGACCCAGCAACCCGGCAGCCCAATCCTGCTAAACCAGCAGCAAACAGTATCTAATTGCAGCTGCCAATCGGTTTTAGGACAAGAAAAACGCCCAGCCAATGACAGCCAGCCTAATTCAACGTGCGGCTTGTCTGCGGATGTCCGAGGCCCGCACCAGCGAGTAGTCTCTTTTTCATTATTCGGTGGCACGGATTCTGAATACTTTCTGGTGACCTCTTGTTTGTTCAATTAACATTATCCAAATGTATATTTATTTCATTGAGATAATGGACACCTCAGGACTCGATGACATAAAAGGGTCTCTACTTGTCACAGAATGTCCGCACGAGTACTACATATGATTTTAATTTACAGGGTATCCACAGAAACGCGATTGCCATCTCAGAGCTGTATCCCGATTGGTTAATGAGAGTGTATCATGACATTGACCCGACCAATCAGACAGCAACGAAGGCATTGTGCGATGTATTCTGCGCGCACCCAATCATAGATCTTTGTTTTGTGGGTGACCTTCAAGAACGTCTCCAGAATGTCAAACCCAATTTGGAAAGTCTTAACGGAATGCTCTGGCGGTTTGTGCCGCTCGGCGACCCACTGGTGGACATCTTGTCAGTCCGTGACCTTGACAGCACTGTCGGTCAAAGGGAAGTGGACGCCGTGAATGATTGGCTGGCGAGTAACCTGACGTGGCATGTGATGAGAGATAACCCGCAACATGGTACTTCAATGCTCGGAGGTACATTATTCTAGATGAGTCGTAACACAAGTATAAATAATCATGGGAGTGTCATTTATTTCAGCGATTTTTTTTTAAATTTCAACATCCGGAAACAAGGTTACAAAAATCTGCGCAGATGCGAATTATTCAAAACCAATTTATAAGGGCTCCACACTATAATAATTACAAAAATAAAATTAAATAATGATTAAAAAACTTTTGAAATGGTATTCGAAATTTCGCTCGGGAACTTTTGAATAGAACTCGCAATAGCGTAAACAATCTGACCGAGAGAAAGTTTCTACGGGCACGTAGTTTGTCGCAAGGGCAGGCAATAGGAAGTTTGGCAGACTGGCGATAATGTTGCTGCCCCGGTTGTAAGGCAATCACACAATGCGTGACAGACACTGTTTTATTGAATACAGAGTATTATTATTATTATTTTTTTTAAATTCACTGAAGTGACGGGTCACAACAGGTAGATTCTGTATCCCTCTCAGTGCTTAGGCACTATGTGAGAGGCACATTTTCACCAGTACCCCGAGCCAAAGCCCGCGCCGGGAATCGAACCCGGGACCGCCGAACCACAGTCCGTCGCTTAACCAACTGCGCTATATCAACTTACTCGCCCGTCACCAGAGGTCAGGGCAACAACTGTTACGCCGGTTCAAACCTATCTTTCTGGATCGGTGTGACGTTAGTGACTCTCGCCCACGCCACAGTGATGCCAGATCCTGCTTTATTCTATCCAATGCATCAAACAATCCAACCCAAGGATCAAGGGGCGTTTATAAATTTCGCTCGTCTGAAATTGACCCCCGTGATCAAGGGCACCTTCCCTCAACTGACTATCGTTACGACAGACTTGAGTGCTAGGGAATAATGTAATAATGTTTGTAAGTTGGATCAAAAGTGACCGCTTCTAAAGAATTTCCAAATATAGAGTGCTCCAAATATGAACGAGCGCAGAAACAGGACGAATTGACGAATCGAAGCTCTAATGCAAATTGTAATTTAAAATGTGAGGTTCTCTAAAAATATCGTACACATTGGACACAATCGAATTTTTTAGGTCATTACCCGCCACTTCCCCCGCACCATACATTGTCCGCACAACCCAAATGAGCCTCATCGAGTGAACGTTCAAATATTTAAATTAATTTCCACCTGCACTTTGGAAGAAAATTCATTTTTACAACCAAAAATATCTTTCAAGTATGCCAAGATAAAATAAAATATTCATAATAAATTCATAATAAATTCATAATGAAATAGGGGTTGTCTCCGGGACAGCACCGGAC
>JAQGBY010006718.1:0-12705 GCA_034698785.1 Mycogona germanica
GTTCCCCCTCGCATAGTGCTTAAGTACCATGAGGAGGACGTAACGCCTGTAGTGCGGTGGACTACAGTTGATATAAAAAAAAAATAAAAAAAAATTTATTGATGTCCAATCAAAAGCAAATATTTACGTTTCAAACAAATTTACATATCGGGTGCATTGCAATCAGCATCCTTTTAAAAATTAAAAAACACAAATATTGCTTTATGTGATGTAAGAGCCTAAGAGTGTAGCGAATACCAGACAGTAATAGTAATAGTAATAATTAGCATTTGCCATAATTTGAACACCAGGTCTTTGATTTATGATATCAGTTTTTTTTTCAAAACCCAAGTATGTTCCACAAAATTAGTTGTTTATATGAATGACGATCGGTGGACTATTCTAGCAGCGAGTCCTAATAGTGGCTTAATCCACTTCCTAATTTTGCGCCTCTGGATTCACTGACAATCAATTGGAGTTTAGGTTCAACGTATTTGCTTAGTGAAAAAGCATTACCAATAACGCTTCCTTCTAAGGCTAATGTTCAAAGTTTTGTGCATCTTTTTTAATAAGAATACGCAACCCAAAATTCACATCTGGACCTTTCCGAATGAACAGTAGCACGTGACAGGACATTTTGAAAACGCAATCTAGCATATCATAGTGAGGCCTTCTTCGTGTGGCCTCAAACGAGGGAGCAAATTAGACAATATTTCACATACCTTGTATCCGTCACTTAATTTTACTGAAATGATTTACTAATAAAATGAAGGATGACATCAAAAGATTATAATATAAACATTATAAACAAATCCTATTTGTTCTATTTTATTACGAATGCTAAATCTGAATAAAATTGCCTTCACAATTCAAAAGTACGGATAACTACGTGAGAATATTGTTGCCCGATTTGCGCCGCAACTTTAATAAGCAAGAACTCGTTGTAGCGAGAAGGCGTCGACTAATTTGCATATCTCAAATTTTGCAGTGTTTGGCGGTTAGGGCACAGGAAAGTGGCAGCGTAAAAAGACCGGGGGAAGCGCAAACGAAAAGGGAAGGCATTTCAAAACGTAAATGTTCATTGAACTGCATTTTCATAGTAACGTCACGAATCGAAAGTATTAAATAAAATAATTGAACATCAGAAAGTGGGAGAAAAAGCACAAAATATTCTACAGAATATGTACGTTTCTCTGTATAAACCGAATAACACCAACAGAAACAATTTGCTTCATCCGGGCGGAGCTTTGTGCTCGTTATAAAGACAAAATTAAGGCAACTGCCTGCTTGCGAGCCTAAATCCTCGTCATCCTAAACTGGTGTTGTACCGCATAGCACTGGTGTCTTCCAATTTGCCTCTATCGGGCGGAGTTTTATAACGCGAACGTTACAAGCACCGACGTATACAGGGTGCGGTGAGAACATGTAACATTTAATAAGAATAGGGGTTGTGCCCGGGGCAGGCCGGACGAAAAAAGACGAACAATAATAATAAACAATTATTTAAAATGAAAAAATTAAACTAGAACACTGTGGCAACTGATGCTACAGCTAAGACTAAGTTGTCCCGGGCACAGTCTCCATTTTTATTGAATATATAATCCAGACGTTCTTCTTCCACTTATTTAGCATTTAGATATCATAAATCTAAAAATAATTATTTTTGAATTATGATTGATGAATGTGAAATGGATTACTTTCAATTTGCCCTAAATAGAGCTATTTTTATTGAGGGCGATATCCACGTCGCTCCCAATCCTTAGCGGATTGGGGGCCGCACCCAGTCCCCCGTGCGTATGATTTAAAAATTTAAATATTGCTACCAAAAACAATTTCAGCAGTCGGAAAAGATGCATCGCCGAATAGCAATACCAAATTTGGGATTACCTTTAGCAAATCTGTTGGAAACGCCATTCCATTACCTGCATGCAGTCACCCCACATTTATTTTCAACCTCCTTCACCACCGCCCGTACTCCATTTCCATCATCCTTAAGCGAACCACCTCAATAGACGAAACCCCACCCCATTACACTACCACCAAATGGCGAAGATATCGCAGATAAGACGGCCACGAATAATCTTAACTGCTTTTATTTCCGCCATCTTGTTTTCGTCCTTCCTGCTTCTAGTCCCTTCTGGAAAGGGTGGCAAAAGGAAAAATAACATGAAGGTGGAACTGGTATAGTTCCTATGGCTCTCAGACAAAAAGGTACATCATGCAGGCAACTCAAGCGAATAAGACACAGCTGAACAGCTCAACGCAAGCAGAGGTTTTAAGAAATCGACCCACTGTTTCTCCAGTGTGAACGGCAGCGTCTCGCGTAGGCCGGGACACGGTTGACGATAACCAGGTAACATTCGCAGCACACACAGTTATCTGAAGATAATGTTTACGGTTTTGTTAATTAGGTAATTGGAGGGCGGTGCTGGGGGAAGTGTAGGAGGTAGAGGATGCGCTGGGAGTAATGAAGACGAGATGCCGCGGGGGTGGTCCAGGGGAAGGGGATACGGTGTTCTGGCAAAGGGTCGCGCCAATTTTGATCAGGACTGCATCTTGTCGTTTGAGACAATGGTGTTGCGGACCGGTAGATAACATGGAACAGTGGTGGACAAACTGAGACGCGCTCACCTAAAATTCAATTGTACCGCATGTTCTATCTAAACAATGTAACACTCATCGTTGAGTAAAAAAATAATATTTTGACTACATGTAGTAAACATAATTCGAATTATTGGAACAACTAGGATTCCAAAATGTTAAATTTGCCGTGTGCATAGGCGGCGTTGCAGATACAGTTACAGGAGAACACAACTGCAACATTTCATTTAAATCGAAGCATTTTTCACAAAGTTGTGATATTTTTATTTGGAGTGCTCTTTTTTATAGATATCCTGTTTATTGTTGTGTTTCGTGAGCCCTAATAGTTTTTTGCGTATGTGCCCAGTGGGATGCTAGCCAAGGAGGTTGTAGTTGGGATAATTTAGTTATCTTTTCAAAATTTCATGTTAAGTGTTTCTAGGTAAACTGAACAGATCGACATTCTACAAAGTACGATTGACGAGGAAGTTACGTGAGATTGACACAGAATAGGCAATGATTACATTTTGTGTCCTGTGAAAATTGCGGCACAAAAAATTGTGCGAACATTCCCCGCCAAATCTAACAGCCGGAACCAATCGCAATGAAACGGCAAATAAATTTGGAGACGGCAAGAAAAAAGAGAAATAAATAAAATAGTATAAAGACGTCTGCCATATATACTCCCCGCGGACGCATGTGTCTTTGAAAAGGGGGATGGTTGATACAGTTGTATTCGGAGCCAAATTGTAGGATATATAGTGGGAAGGGGGGATGAACACACATGGATTGTGGAGGGAGGGGGATGGAGCGGATAAGGAAAAGGGAGAGGAAGTTTGGCGTTCGCAACCTCTCCTATTTTTAAGTCGAACACGACACCAGATTTCCACACATTTAACGTAAAGGTTTTGATGACGGCGAGTCGAGGGAATAGAATGCTGGCAAGCGCCATGCCGAAAATGGCGGTGGGTGGGTCTGTTGCGCGTGACTTGAATGGCAACTAGCGACGCCGACGGTGGAAATGGGCGACAGGAGTACTAGGGGTCGGACGATTTCATCTGATGATACTACCTGGCGCAACACATATCCCAAGGAAATAGTGTGGGCGTGACAAGAGGATGCATTTAGACGATTTCGTGTAAACGGTGGATGAAGATACAATAGGAAAGCTGTTGAAAATATATATACTTTCTCATCTAAAATTATTTTTTTATTAATTCCAATCAACTGCAGTTCATGATGCTTAGGCACTAGGCGATTGGCACGACCAGTACCCCGAGATCGAAATTTTCGAGAGCCCGCGCCGGGAATCAAACCCGGGACCGCCGAGTCAGTCACTCACAATACCGACTATGCTACGACTATGCTATATTTTATTGTAATATATTTTCAAAATATCTCAAATTTGCAATGTTTGTGACTGGCAGGAAAATGTACTGGTAACATTTGTCTCAATTGAATCCACGTCGCTCACCAAAACTGATTAATGATGCACTTCCTCATTTGAGTGTAAATTTTCAGTAAACTTTAAAGAACATGAAACAATTTAAAGGTCGTCAACAAAACGTACATTAATTTATTTTATAAAAGTCGCCAAACTTTTTTCAAAAGCTCATTTCCGATTTTATCTACGAAATTCTATTTAAAAAATATAGGTACATATAGACTTATTGATTCCCCCTCCTAACAATTTACTGGGTTGCGTCACTTTAGTCTTGACACTGTTAGGATGCGTTCACAAAAGCCTCTCGTATGGGACGAACCGGCACAAGTTGTGCGAGAGTCTATCGTCAGACCCGTGCTCGGTGCCCCTGGCCCTGTTCCTGCCGGTCCGTGTGAGTGAAAGTGGCGTCAAGGCGAGGTTTGGACTACCGCCATTCAATTTGCGCGTTTTGTTTAGTCGAGTATATGGGAATTTAGGCGACGACTATACGCTGAAAAAAGGAGGGGAAGATAAGCGAGGTGGGGAGTGACTCCCCTGGGGGGGATGAAAATGGTGGGGCGGACGGATGGAATGAGAGAGAGAGAGAGAGAAACCGAACGACGTTGGGTTGGCACACGCGGAAGAAATGGTGGCAAGTGCTTGGTTCATGGGGCGCACATTTTGACTCTGGGTTTGTATCGCGATGAAGATGATTCAAATGAAATCGCAAATACAAATCGCAATTAATTGACAATTTTGTAGTTTGGTCATTTTTTACTGTTGTCCCTTCAACGAATCCCCCCTTATCTATTAGTGCATTCAGCGAACCTTTCTTGAAACCAAGACTCCTTCTGAACTGGAGACTAACATTCCATCCACAGAACGGGAAGAGGGAATGACAAAATTTTGACTGCAGGAAGTAGAATATTTGCTTCGCATGAAAATATGAAAGATAACAACCAAAAACAGAGTGCTGATTTTGGGCTACATACAGTATTACGATTCACATCTTTACCGATTCCGATGGTCGCTTCTTGCAGTAGGGAAAAGGATAATCAACAACTGAAATCCAAAGTGGATTATGACATCGATTTCCATCAGAACAATCCAATTATATGACGAAAAAAGTGGATAATACAATGTGGAGAAGTTACTTTTTTAACGAATTGGAATCCATTTCTGTTGCGTCGCTGATGGCGAGTTTTATTTCTTATTACTAGAACCAAGTTGCGACTCTAGCAATCGGCAAAACTTTGTTAAAGCACCCCAAATTTGAAGATCTGGAACGATATTGTAGAGATATATGGGTTATTTCACGTATATGCTGTGTGATCTTACCTAAGAAGTGAAACAAATTCAGTTCAGACTCGAAGTACATATTGTTCTTCCAAACTCTTAATGAAGGAGTCTTACGTAACCCGCACAGAAACCGTGTTTTTCGTTCCATCGTCTTTATCAGAAAGGCGGATGATGGTACGGGTACTGTGCGGATCATCCGAAAAATTTGAGTAGTTCATTCTAACTAGTCCTACCATTCTGCAACACCATGTAATCTGATACTCAGTGACTTGGAGCAATAGGGATATTTCATTTAGAGAGATTGAGGATAAAGGCGTCAATCATAAAAATCGGGATTCAACAAAACATCGTGCCGTTATGTTTTCAAATCCCTGTCTGCAGGTGAGGGCAGTGACAGATTGTGTTCGGAATTAATTATTTAAATTAATAAACATTTACTCAGTGTACCGTATCGGTAATGCAGTTCTGCATTCATCCAGCGCAAGGATGTCAGATTGGATTCCGAGGTTCTGGGTTTTTGAAACCCTGGTTTGTTTTGAAATTAATTATTTATGGAGTGCATGAGACACTGGTGCCTACGGCTCATAGAGCAAAAAATACGGTACAACTACGCGTGGTGCGGATCAGAGAGCGAAAGAGCTGAGAGAAAAAATTGAGTTACACAATGAGTAACAGTTGCGCCAACGCTCGGTTGGGCTGGCGTAGAAAAGTATTAAAGTTGTTAATGACGCAATCCAAAAAAGTGCCGCGACAAGTTTCGGTAATTGAATCGCTCTCACACACACACACACACACACACACACACGAACACTCGCAACTTCTTCTTTTCTTACGCGCCGAGTCATATCATGACGCTCACAACCCATATTTTCGCTCATCTTTGTCCCCCCGCATTATTAAGGGTGGGCCATTTCGCGCGTCACATCTGATACCATAATTCCAACGATTGACTCGCTACCCGAAACAATGTCGGTCATGGTTCCTGACAGACGGATCCACTTGCCGAAAAACTAAATTTAAAAGCAGTAACACGCGGGCGCGTTGTAAAACGTGGAGATATAGCCTGGGCCCGGGCATATAGAGAGAGAGAGATACCTAAAGCTACATAATGGAAGAGGGGGGTAATCTGGTGGGTTTATTAGGGATGCAGATTTATATCTAGGCACATAACGTAAATCAAGAAACAACCTTCTCGCGCTCGGTTGATAGGCCTTATACACGGTGATGGTGACAAAGAGTTCGATTAACGAGAAATTTCGAATAATAGGCTCTGACGTGACAAAAGGGACGATGCATATATTCGTGATCTGTTATATTCTGGAAACGAATTGCTTTCCACGTTTTAAATTATGAGCTAAAGCGTCGCATTCAATTTAAACGCACGGATATAACATTTTGAAATATAGAACGATTACATTATGTGCTATTGAATTTGTAAATGCAGCACTCCAAACGTGAAAATTGTATGATCGTGAAAGACTTCAATAAATAATTCCAGAATATATCCACAGCAATGTGGATTTGTTGATTGCATTATAAATTCAATTTTAAGGTGCTGTAAAATCTGGCACCACTGTATTACTTGTACAGATCGAGGGTGAATTGCAGAGGTGTAATTGCGGTGAAGCGTGCGGGAAGACAAGAGGCAGCCTTAATTCTCGCGGGAGTTCACACTCAAGATTATTAAACCGGTCACTTTTATCCGGGAGCTCGACTATAGGCACTATGCAAATTGCCACTGACGTCTGAGGACAGTCTCTGTCACGTCTCGTTACCGGAGAAATAATCTCCCTCCTCCCGTCACTCCCCTTCCCACCAGCAAAGCCCTACTATCATCCCTGCCCTTCTTCCCCCAAAACCAAACGTAAGTCTAGGATCTTACACTTGACGAGCTTGTAGTGTAGGTTGAGAGGGCGAGAGATGAAATTAAGCGGGCGAGGTGGAGAGAAAGGGGTGGGGTGGCCCCGACAGAGGTCATCCGCTACACTCTAGCCCCGACTGCGACCACAACAGTAACTTAATCCAATCTTACCCTCCTTAATTTACACTTCCTAGTCTGACACACTCCGTACGATGTCAAGGAGCAATGCCAAAGTTCGTTTAAATTATTAGTTATTTGCATAAAATAGTTTTAAAACTTTCGCACTCTTTTACTGGATTGCTAAGATGAGCGATTGACAATTTCAGCGTCATTGGCAAAGCTGAAGACAATTATATAATGAAATAATGGTTACAAAGATTTTTGAATTAAATTGGTGAAGTACTCTCAGTACAAATTTATCAGAGCGCGTGTCAGCGGATCAGAGTTGTCGGTTCGAATCTGAATCATTCGGATAACTCATCGGGCATGCTTGAATACGGATAGAAATAACAAGGCCTCAGTCGCTGTTAGACAAACAAAGCAAAAAAAAATTTAATTAGAATAATGTAAAAATCCAACTGACCAACTGCACCCTCTAATGAATGATGATCAGAATATTGTTCTCTCGTTTATGTTATTAATTTTAATTGCTATCCGGAAACTGAGAAGCCTGATATTTTTTACAATAATCATTTGTGTAAAAAAATGATAGAAAATTGTTACTAGAGAAACAACGTTCGGCTCTATCCAAGATGCATCTATCACGAAATTCCATTCTCATCATATATAGTTGGCGCTGTGGCTTTTGAGGTGAAAATATTTAGATGCTCCCTATTTCAGAATCATAAATACCAGCATATATAGCAGCCTGACCATCAAACCAACCATTACAGCCGGTGAAAATCGGGATGGCGTTTCTCCACTACTAACCACTAGCCGGTGGCCTCGCCAGGCTCCGGGGCCGAAACGCGAGCCGCTCCAGCCACTATTTAATTACGAAACGAGCGTAAATTTTTAGAATACGGAGTCGGTCCGCGTACCTCTCCTTGGCGCCCTCTAGCGCCCCTCGGGAGACACACTCCACCACCCGCACTCCCCCGTCCCCCCCCCCTCCCCTCGCCAGGGCCGACACTAGCCCTAGTAACCACGCGACAGCCCGCAAACGAGCATCGTCACACCGACCGACGGAATGCCAGGAACGCCGGCGTGTCGGGGTCAGAGAGACCGCCGCCGTTCGGAGAAAATCTCGCGGTAACGCCTCCCTCCTCTCTCTCGGCATTGGGGGGAGGGGGCTCTCTTCTCTCCCCGTATGCTGTTGATCCTCATAATCTCTTTCCATTCCTCCCTCCACCGTCTCCTCCACTCGATCTTGGTGGTCGTTAGACGGTTCTCTCTCGCCTAACGCGATGCAAATATGTGAGCATGGTGTGTGTGTGTGTCTGAGCTGGTGTACTGAGGAACGTGTGAGGCGTTGTTCGCAGCTAGGCTAGTCAATCGGATTCGGGATCACCGTCAGCACTCAACAGACACACGGAGTCCATGTGTTTTCGAGAGAGAGCCTGAGACGTAAGTCCCGGTGTGTTTGAGTTTCTGCAGTTTTTGATTTCTTGAAAGGTTGAAGGAATGGTCCAACGGAATTAAAGGTGCAACTCAATACTTTACTCAGGCACGCTGGCATCAGCCGTGCTTAGGGAATAGTCGGTGAAGACCCAGAAGACATCGTTGGTGGCTGTAATTCTTCGAATTTGTACGGAGCATGTTGCCACGAAACGTCCAATGCAATTCAGAACAAATAAGTGGAACACTTAAAACATTTTCACTCGCAGTAAACATTATATGAGGTGCTGTCGTCGGGGATTCTAATTTTTGACTATCATTCGAACGGTGGCAGTGAACAATTGTCGCTGTCAAATGTTTTAAGAATATCGACATGTTTAGGATTGCCACCCTGCTAACTTGTGAAGGCCATCAACAGCGGTTTTAGGAACCATATAACCACATATTTTAATGCGATGAACCGAAACGCATACAGTATTTCGAATTGTATCGGACGTTCGATTGCAGGCCGCTCCTAGCTGTTACTAGTGTGTTTAATGAAAGACCAAAAACAGTTTCTCGACCGAAAATGTCTTAAATACGAGTCGTCAAAGGCGACCAGCGAGCATCTTGTCGCCCACAAAAGAACGATTAACGAGGGATTTGTATACACAACACAGCAGTCACGTCAAAATTCGCGACATCACCTTCCACCCTCTTGCCACTTCTTTTGCCGTCAGGCATAGGTGATTTCTCCAGAGATGAGGCAATAGTTTCCCTACCACTCGCCCGGGGTGGTTGCGGCTTTATGTCGTTTTGCCCTTTCGCCTGTCCCCAAGATCCTCGTTATTCATACAGCCCCGTTGGGACACCCGAACGGCTAAATAAAACTACGGTCATATAAGTCCGAGTAAGACGAGGTCTAAAGTGGCTTATGAATTAGACAATGCCAGTGTCTGGAAACCAAATTTTTCATTGACTTATTGGAGTTCTGAACTCACTGGCCCTCTTCGGGCGACCATTGGGCGTTATTGGGCGCAACCCTACAACAATAAATATAATATTCGGATATTCAGAAGCAAATATCTACTACAATATATCCTCCGCAGAAACAGCGCTACTTCGAGTGTTATTTGGAAATGGATCGATAAAATGGATCTGATAGATGGATAGATCAGATCAGATAGATAGATTAGATGGATAGATGGATTACTCGATCGGAACGCTCCCATTGTCCAAATTAATACGGAGCAATAACATATTTTAATTATTATTCCTTATCACTGTAGTCGCTGCACTACAAGCGTATCTGTACCCCTCTTGGTGCTTAGGCGCGTCCAGTACTCCGGGATCAAAACTATCGAGAGCCCGCGCCGGGAATCGAGCCCGGGACCGTCGAGCCATAGTCAGTCGCAATACTGACTGGGCTACGACGAGGCGTAAAATTAAAACACACCAGAATTGAGCGCCGAAAAATGCTGCCCCTTGTGCGTGAGAAAACACTTCCAATCTGTATTACAGGAAAGTCAACATATTTTTTTTACCCTTGAGCTTTTTTATTGCAGTAATAGCCATGGCTTTTAACAATACGTGTATCACAAGGCATATTTTACTCCATTGGTCTAGAGTCTGTCAAATTCCAAATGCACCGCAATGAGCACTGAAAACGCTTAATGTCCATAAAAAATATCTGGAGGACGGACCAACTAGTTCTTCGATAATATAACATTCTACAGTAACTGCGACAAACCAACTGATTTTCTGGAACGCCACCAGAGGGCACCAATAAGAGACCGGCACAGTGGTCTAATTACTTGAGCGCAGGGTCTCAAATAGATGTACACTGTAGAGCCAGGTACAGTGTACAAACCGCAACGTGGTGGGCGGAATCTCTTAAGCTGTTATTCCAAAGCCCGAATTGATTTCTCCAAAGAGAATCGCTTTTAGTATGATTAAAATTAAATATTTAAAGCGATTAATAGAAAACCAGGTAACGAACAACGGCGAGCCATAAATATACAAGCAGGAGTATAGAAAAGGCCGACTTGTTTTGGAAGGAGCTGTATTGAGCAACGCCCATTTCCGTTTATGAACTCTCAACCAATAATCGAAACACGTTGTTGCAATCCTAGGCTGGGGACGTAGGGTGTGTGTGTGGGGGGGGGGGAGGGAAAGTGAGGCTAAAGATAACACCTCGCCAAAATGCCCACCGAATTTTTGTTCGTTTTAAGCAAGCGCTATCGTTTTGGTCATGCAAATGTCGCTGCATCGAGAGTTGTCTACTTTGTTTTGTCTAAATATTGAAGATCGATGATTTCCAAGAATTTACATGTACACAGAATAGATTGTTACAGTACGGCTAGTAAAATAAAAGCGCAGAAGAAATCTAATATTTCATTATTTGCAGTATTATTTATTTATTTGTACAACTAATATTTTTTAGCAACATTAGTGGAATCAATAATGATTTCGTTCATCTGTAAACACGTATTTTACAAATTCAGAAAGAACTATCAAAATTTGATTTTGGTATCGCTTTTTGCCCATTTATATTATTGCTCACGTACAGGTACGTACCGGCGAAGCGATCCAATGAATTTGTCACCGTTTAGGCAATGTCAATGTAGGGATGATCGCTAGACGGCGCTCGTGTTTGTTGGGCACGTCGTTTTGAAATAGGAAAAAATTAATTCGCAAACTCCTCGTTTGTTGGTTGGTGTACGTTGGACCGCTGAGGTTGGAGGCAAAATGGCGAGCATTGTTCTCGAAATACGTGATTAAAATGGGAGTGGGGATGCACAGAATGGAACGACGCGCCCCACCTCATGTGACGCAGGTGTTCCTAATGTCGCATGATTTGCACCGGCAATAATTAGATTGGTCGACGCGCACATGAGAAGGGCTATTCGCAAACAAAGTCGGAAAAGTATACAATAAGTCGGATGCAGGTTGTTGTTGTATTGTGAAAAATAAACAGATAGATAAAACTGATTTTTAGTTTATCGCATAAAATTTCCCTTTCCAATGTTCGACAATTCAACTCTGTTATGCGTGCCAGTTCGCGTTCCATTATTCATATATCAGATGTCCATCATGCATGCACATTATATTAGATATTAAAGATAATCTACCACCTATCTGCCATAAAAGCAATGAATTGTTTTCCTGTACACCGAGCAGACAAAGTCAATGGAGAAAATATTATTTACAAAGATACTCCCTATAGATGCCATTCCAGAATTCCAGTTCCACGGAGCTTATTGGCATAACTTTACTAAAGGCGGGCGTGTGGAAACGAATTTAAGAATCGCGATGTTCTTTTGAAAGCTCAGAAAAATTTGGCTGCTGCATCCAGTAAATACCTTGAAAATTTTCTTCTCACTTTTTCGTACTGGATCGGGTCGCGGATCGTGGATACGCCGACCATCCACCCTGTGATCTAAACCTGTGACCCGCGAGAGTGCGAGAGAGAGAGAGAGAGCAGGTCGGCGGACATTTGGCCTGCGGCAGCTGACATCGCGAATTTGCATATCAGGCGAGCCTGGTATGCGCGACAGAGTAACTAGGGGCGCTTTACAAAGTTTGCATTAATTAATGCCCATATATAAATGTAATTAAAGTTGGGCCCGGGAGCACTATCAGCCATGTGCGGCGGACATCTGTTCCCCCTCCTCTCCACCACCACCCTCTACCCCAACCCCCAACCTGCCCACATCTCTTCTCCCCAAACACCCAATCCCGTCCCGGATACTCCCGTACATTGTATGTTGGCAAACTTCCCTAACATTGCGAGCAAATTCTCGTAAACAAAACATTAGCAAAGTGTTCGGCCGGGGTAGGAATGCCCACGCAACACATTTAAAAATCGGTTTCATTTTTTTAAAAATAGAGCCACTCCAAAATTGCTAATATCGGCTATAGGCAACGCCACCAGCAATTATGTTGTAAATTGCACGACTCGTCGTGGCCCAGTTGGTTTAGTGACTGACTGTGGTTTCGGCGGTCCCGGGTTCGATTCCCGGCGCGG
>JAQGBY010006719.1:0-12701 GCA_034698785.1 Mycogona germanica
AATTAATTTTTCGCTCTATCCACTCATGTGCTTTGCATTTCTCTGTGATTGGTAGATTTTTGCCACGATTTTTTTGAGAAGTGAAAACGCATTAATAATGTCGCCATTGCCGGTGGTATGCGGATTGGCGTGAACGCTTATAGTCGTCTTGGCCGGTTAAAGGGTTAATAACATTAATATTTTTAACTACGTAATAATGAAACCGTACTGTTTTACAGCTTTTGGTTCAAGTTCACACTGGTCTCGAATTCTTCAGTGTATTTTTGACGCGACTTTCGAAGTGACCGGCCGCCGACTACAGATGGGTATTGATTAAAGTGAAAAGGGGGCTAACATTGACGTCTCACAATAACGACAAATAACGTTAATAGGCTTTTAAAATATAAAATTTACGCTGCTCTTAATTTTTAAATAATCAAACTATTATCGGAACGTCTCATGCAAAATTTAATTACGACATACTATTGTACATGTACACTTCAACGAAAATTCAAATTGTTTTTGTTAAGCAACGGGATGAACGCAAGCTACACTTTGGTGCAGAGGACTAAAACAATTATGTTACAATAATAAAGGTGCAGTCAAAATTGATAGAATTTGATAAATTTTATGGAAATTGGCACTAACATCAGATTAATTTTTTACAAAGATAAAATAAAAATATCCAAACAGAATTTACAAAAAGCAAGAATGTTTCAAGAAAATTCATTTTTCAGTCAATCAATTCTGCTCTAGAGGACTTGCCACTTCAAAGAACAATCTAAACGATACACTTTCTTATATAATTTATTAATTGACATTTTGTGTCTTCTTTTCTCAGCATTCTCAACATTCTCTTCAACAATATCATTCGTGTTAAACTATATTTTTTTCAGAGCGTGAACAGTTCAATAAAACTTGATCACCACGAAATTACTTCAATTTTTGCAAATTACTGAATAAACAAAAAAATAATATAACAAAATCATATTGAACATAACTAATTGCCGATGATAAAAGGTTGGAGATGAATGAAACCTCCTGCTCTTGGTGGTGTGAAAAAAAACCAATCCCGATTTTGTAGATTAAAATATAAGCTCTCGTGGTTGAAATGATCAAAGTAGATCGAAACTGGGAAAAGGAATGGAATGGGGTAAATAAATGGTTACAGGCGGCATAAGAGATAAGACCGGTTACATATGAAATAGGAGGCGGGCTCAGGTGGCCATGAGGGCAGGGGTTACGACGACCGTCCTCTGTTGTCAGTTGCCATCGAATTATAATTGATTAATAAGACAAAGAGACTCGCAATACACGTTCAAACGCGTTCGCATGAAGAAAATAGAGGACTTCCGGTATTGGATACCACTGGCCCAACGTTCATAGTTCATTCTGATTCTTGACGCATTTTCGCTATTGTCGTATAACAACGAAAATACCAAAGATTCGTAAAGATGCGATGCGGAAGTCGGCCATATTCTATTCCTCTGACGAACAAGTCTCGGACTACGAACAAGTTCGAACTTGTATTCCAAGTCGTGCACATATAAATTACATAAAGAGAAACGACACATTTTCGTAAACAGGAAAGGTCACCACCTATGGTCTCTCATTTTTTTTTGTTTTTTTTGTTTCGCTTACAATAATATCGGCTACAACGGAGCACTGGGCGAGGGCAAAGTAGTGGTTGGTTGGGGAGGGAGGAGGAATTGTGCAAATAAAATATGCACAAAGCCTAAGGCAAACCGGGACGCCGAGTGACCGTTTAAATATATGTAGGAGCTTTGTGACCTCCTCCCCGTCGTCCACCCCATTTCTGGTCACAGTTCCCCCGATTCTGGCACACTACGGTGCGGCATTGTTAGGTCGGTGGGATCGGAGAGAGAACTAAGCCGGGCTACGGTCACTCGTCGACCCATCTTCCGGACGAGGGAAGGAATGTCGACGCAGCCGACGGTCCACCTCAGGTCGGACGCTCGATGGTGCTGACCCTCATCGCGCAATAGTAGATGGCCCGGGCGAACAGGGCGATGGCCACGCCAAAACACACTAGAAACCGGTTCAAACAAAATTCAGATATTGCTTCCAACTCTATATTTCTTACGGAAAATTAAATACAGATACAAGTTGTCATGGATTTGACAAAGCAGAGAGCATAGTTGGACTCTTTTCAAGAGGAAGTAACGGCGTGAAATGGAAAATTTCATTGATTTATTTTTTAATTCAGGTCACAAACTCAGGTGTATCTCAAAAACCCTATTTTCCAGCATGTGGGATCTCACCTAGGGACCCGCGCTGAGCTTTTCAGCAAGCACTGCCTGCCTAGCACATTCCACCTAGCGCACAAGATTCTCTAAACTTCAGCCTGTAGCCAGACAGCCCGGAATAGATTAAATAGACTTAATATTTGCAATAACTTACCAACATACGGAACATATAAACCAGCGTTCCTGTGCACCATGCTATAGGTTCCAGCCTGAAAATTGAAAAACAAAATTTAAGTTAATAGAGACATCATCACTTCAATTTGATGCAATTTTGAAGTACAAATCAGAATATTTGATATTTATATAGAAATAACTAGAGACAATTTTGACATCTTCATAATTGCTTGCGGGTGAGACGCCATAACATCCACACGAAATGGGTCTTGCTCACAAAGAAAACAGAATGTCAACAAATTGAAGTAGCCCAAAGGTTGCGAGGAAAAAGGGGACTTACTACAACACCAGCTCCGATGATCAGAAACACGATAGTTAGCACGATAAATATGATTGCCCGGCCTCTGGCAAAATCAGGACCCACAGAAGATCTGTCAAGTAAGTGGAAAAGGAATTATGGTTACATTCAATTAATAGGTTATCACCGAATCAAAAACAATCATCCTTCCTCTCTCCCCCCCCAAGAAAAGAATGCCACCACCATAATGACGTTAACAAAATGTTTCGGTAAATTTCAATTCCTTGGAAACTCTCAAACAAAAACCTGTTTCATGCTGCAAGAGTAGAAAACAGAAGGCTTACACTTTCCGGCAGTGCGGACATCTGGCCAGCGCGTTGTTCAGAGTATTAAACTGTGGGATCGACAAATACAAAAATTTAATTCTGCACTTGAAACTCGAACGACGCCCAACATTCCGTCAAATCCGCAGCAAATCCAAATTGTTTACCAAGAAGGTGTCGTTGCAGTGAGCGCATGAGACCCTGCACATGCCTGGGTTGGTCGGAGCTGAAGCCTGCGCCGTATTGGGCGATAAGTTGATTATCCTCTTGCTGAACAAGAAACAATACAACTCATATTATGAGTTGTTGGAGCAAACGCGAAAATCATATTTACATGCAAGTTCTGCACCACTGCCTTGACCGAAGCGAGACTGGAAACACGACTCACCAGTTGGGCCTTGGACACGCGATTCGTTGAGACGACGCCTTGCAAATTAGCAAACAATTGCACGGGCAACGGACATACTTTTTACCGGCAGGCGCACTCTTGATGGGCTGAGGATGGAATATAAGTGATCAAAGTAAAATTCGGTTGACTACAGTTGATTAAAAAGAAATTGAAATCGTGGCTTCACAGATTATACAACAGACAATATAATTGTAATATGAATTAATCAAAAAAATTACAATTTGTGGCAATCTCTACAATAACGATTTTAATTTTTATCCAATACAAAAATAGTCAGCTGTTCACAACTACAATTAACCGATTTATTCCGCCAGTAATAATATTCCATTTAAAGGATTTCGGATAAGGCAACAAAACCACGCAAGACCAACTCCAAAATTGCCTCCTAAAGTGACTTAAGAGTAATAGTCGCGCAATGTTTTATGCGCTAACACGCCACAAGTTTCTTTTAATGCCAACAGCCAATTCGGTTGTATGAACGGGAATTGCACGAGATAGGAGGATTAAATTAATAAATCTGCTGCCAAGTGCACTAACCGTTGCTTCATTGCACTGGGTGCACTTCACCACATGCTGATCCCGCTTTCCCGAGATGTCGATCAGCGCCTGACACACGCGGCACGTGATCATGGGCACCCCACCCGGCTGGGCGGGCGGGGTGTACGGAGGCGGCAGCTCATCCGGCCCGAGTGGCAACACCGTCGACGTTGCTCCTGTAATAAGTTGGAAAGAGAATGATAAATACATTTAAAAAAATACAGTCTAAAACACGAGCTGCATGTATGTTTATACATATCCAAAAAGTATTTCATGTTTTCGAAAAGAAATTGAAAAACAGATATAGTTTTCTCAAACATTTTTTTACAACCATTGAATACAGCAGTAATGAAAATATCTTTTGAACGTTTGTTCAACTTAAGTTTGAGACATTTGAAAATAAATTGGTGCTGCACAGGAATATCTTGTGGACTGATTTACGTATATATTCAATTTTAGAAGCAAGTACAAATTATTTATTAAAATAATCTGAAAGAACAAAGTCTCGCTTATGCTTGACACTTTGCACAGACACGTGTGCTTTGCCTTTTTCATTGCACAAAGGGTGACAAAGAGAAGTATCATAAATATAAAATTGTGAACAAACTGGTTAGAGTGAACAAGAACATTTACATGTATATTCCTTTGTAGTCAATTCAATACAGTACCGTAAACGGCCGCTTTTTTCACCAAAATCATGGCA
The DNA here is from genome assembly GCA_034698785.1 of Mycogona germanica. Lineage (NCBI taxonomy): Eukaryota > Metazoa > Arthropoda > Diplopoda > Chordeumatida > Chordeumatidae > Mycogona > Mycogona germanica. The sequence goes on from JAQGBY010006719.1 coordinate 4,631, forward strand.
GACAACAAGAAAAGACAACTTCGAGTTTTGGTTGTAGGTTAATGGCACAACAAAGAAAAATTGACTCTCGCAGACCAGTTTTCGAGACAGTATCAAAATGTAGATAATCCTAGAATTGCACTTTAATACGCCACTTTTCTAATCGGTAACCGTTTCGAATGCATGCAACACTAACACTAACCGAAATATGAATCACCAGCCGCAAGCGGTGTTATTGGAATTGTCTGCTCGAGACGACCTTGATTCGGAACACTTGGATGGGGAAAGGGAATTGGAAATGTGGAACGACTGCGGATTAAAACCGTATCACTAGCTGTTCGATATGTATGTGGCACTCACGCATTTGTCCTCGAGGATACACGACTCCATTTTCAATACTACATACACGGCAGTTCCATCAAGTGTTGTTTAAATTGAAAACATAGTTTGATGACCTGTTCGGGTGCACAGGTACTGGTACACAGCCAATCTGAAGCTAACAGTCTCACCCAATTAAATAGATCAAAACTTTCCGAAATTCATCCAATGGCCTTTTAATACTTGCGTTGCACAGGCATTGTCCTTTTAAAATTGTCATGTTTTTATTATTTCTCTTGTGTCAACAAGGCTGGACAAAGACGACGATTAGACAACGCTGAATATCCCCGATAAAGCACCTATTGAGGCACGATTTTCTCAAAATGGATAACCTTTATGCAAAGCTGGCACGCTGAATCACTGGAAAAAGTAACTGGAGTCGATCAATTTAAACTAAACTTTCTTTTTAAAAACCAATAATTACAAAATAATTGACAATGGAGCAAAATTGTTATGTACTACTGAGCGCGAAAGATCAGTGCAATTTGCAAAGTTAGGTTATGTTCATGCTCATGCGTAGTTCCTCGGAATCATGGCTGCTGCGTTTTGATTTCCGATATTCAGCGAACCCGACATCATAGCGACCTCAAAGATCACAAACAAATGTAACTGTCGTGGCGACAGTTAATGCGTCGCCATGTGGAATCTTGACTCAAGTCTTTTGTGATTGAAACGATATTCAACATGAAAGCGTTTGCTGAAGGGCACAACGATTGTGAAAGGTCACCCGATTATGGTTATTAAAATTCGCCCAATACACCTACATGTACTTCTACAAAACAATCAAGAAAGTTCAACAGTTTACCAAACTCACTGACTCAATTAAAATCTGTTAATCGGAGATTGGCGGTCTTTCCAATTTATTGTGACGAGAATTTGCGGTCATGTTCTAAGTCTGGAGGTTACAATAACTACGAACACTTTCAACGGCTCATTCGGGTAACTTTTCGAACGATCAGCTAGGCCCAAATTGCTTTGGGCAGTAGGCCTAGTCAATATCAGTACAAACAATTGACATCGAAATGTCCATTTCACAGTACGAGGGTTAACTGTCCGTAAGCCTAAACGACCCGCGACAGCAACCCTGTCAAAAGTTAATAGTCCACTGCCGTTGTCAGATCCGACCAAAGGGCAATATTTCACCGAATAATCCCAACCCCAGCCTAACAAAGACAGAAATGGCAAGGAAGGGGTGAGGAGAGAAGGTGAAAGGGGGTGGAGTCGATTTTAGGCCTACGGGCACTCAGAGAAAAATCCCCGAAAACGGAGCGACCGCCGATTCTGTTCGGTCGGACAGATGCGGCGGATCCGACACTTACCTACAATGCCGGCGTGCAATCCCTCCGGGGCCAGGAACGGTCCCCTGCCGCCGTCGTTGCCTCCACCACCACCCAGGAGCGGTTCCCTTTCTTCGGCCATTTTGGTTAGCGACTCAACATCTGACGGACAGCGGAAGTGGAGAAACCGGAAGTCAGATGATTGGGAATCATGTGAGCGACCGCAGCGACGCCTAGGCGGGAAGAAATCCAACTAAAATGCGCGAAGATTCAAAACCTTGTTTCACTACGTTAAACTTGAGAAATGTCAATTTCAGTTGAGGTTGGGGAATATGTGCATTCGAGATCCGAGGCGCTTTTTTGAAAAACAGATCTCGTGGCCGAATGATAGTGAAAGTGAACGCGCCCCTCGCCAGTACGTGTCTAAAATTCAAGAGATCCGACACATGTTAAACTCGAGAAATGTCAATTTCAGTTGAGGTTGGGTTTCGAAAATGTGCATTCGAGATAGCAGGCGCTTTTCTGAAAAACAGATCTCGTGGCCGAATGATATTGAAAGTGAACGCGCCCCTCTCCAGTACATGTCTGAAATTCACGAGCACATTTCAGATAGGCGAATATTTCCAATATTTCGCTTCAATATTAAACGCACCTTGTTCCTTTTTTGAGAGTGAATAGTCGTTATTACGCAGGTTTGTGCTATCGTGAACGACACGCATTCGTTTTTAAGAAGCATAAGAACACACCGCATACTTTCAGTTAAAGTTTTTATTTAAAAAAGTACTTATAAACACTAAAAAAAGAAAAAACATTCTTCGCTGCACATTTAACTGTCAAGTGTAGCAAAGTGAATAATGCACCAGTAAAATCCATTTACAGAAAAATACATAAAAAAAACAATACGTTGATAATGAAGAGCGCAAATATGTATAGAATATACGATGATTAAGTTCGACGGCAAAGTTGTTTGAAACAGATTAGTTATGGTTAATGTTCGTACGATTAAAAAAAGTGTTCTTGATTTACATCCAAACAGAATAACTCATTAAGATAAAAAATACTGCAGGAATAAAAATCATTTGAGATCACATAAAAACGGAAAGAGGATTTCAGAATTAGTTTAGGACTCAGAAAAAAAATGGAGGTTCTAATATTAACGAAGGAGAATGATTGAACGGAATAAAATAATCAAATGTTTTATATAGAAAGAAATAGTAGATAGAAATGTATAAAAACTAGACGGAACCTATCAGGACAAAACTTAAGCGTAACGTCACACTACCATTACCAAAACAATTTCCAAAATTCAAATTGTTCGTCAACAAAAATGAGATTCAGATTTTCTCATTGTACAAACGTTTCCAAACAACTTTCAACCTTCGTCAAAGAAGCAATTAAAAATATCATAAATTGTTCTTATTTAAAGGAACCATCCTTAAAATGTTTTATCAAATTCTCAAATGAATCATTTGAAATCATTTGAAAACCAAGCAAAAAATGTTCTTCATAATGTTTGTACCGCAGGCCTATACATGTCCACCAATAAATTCCTCAAAAGTAAACAGAGCACACAACTTGCTATTTATTATAATAAATTCCTCTACTGAAACAGCAATTTGCATAAATTCACCACGATGCACTAACCGCAACTGTGACGACTTCTTGAAATCGCCAGATAAAAATCACTATCGTAACACGTAAGAAATATCAAAATAATCTCCAGTCAAAAAGGTAAACTCATTAACAATTCATCATACAAAATATATATTTTAAGACGGTCCATTTCGTCATCTCACAATTAATTCACTGCTTAGAGGGGGCTTTTCACATGATCCACCATATGATTCGAATGAATAGGATTTTGACGATGGAGAAGAAAAAAACGTCAGTGGATGAAGATGTGCTTGGAAAACGATGCGAGACAACTAGGAGATGACGTCACGCAAGGATATTGGCTTTTTCAAAGAATTGGATGAATAATTTCTGGCATTCCTCACCCAAATATTACTATTGTTGATGCTGATTATCAGGATCTCTACATGACATTCTTATGACGAGATCGATCTTCCATATCTTGAGTCGTCATGACGTCATGAAGATAGCCCTCTTTTTTAATTAAAAAAAAGCAAATGTAGCTTAAAGAGTGGATAAAGGATTGCCTCTAGTCCGCTTCAGGGCGCCGATGACTCCTGGTTTTCATGTCTTTGTGCTTTTTCGTGTTGATGATGCTATGTGATGGCACGTGACGTCATTTTTCTCCGTGATGATCTGACGTCGGACGACAACGAATCCAGCAGACCCAAATGGCAAATGGAGATTAGCAGAGCTACGGTTATCAGCAGGAGGCTGGGTCCAAATGATATGGAATTGGAACCGGTGAAGTAGGGACAATAGGGGCATTGGTAGGAACCGCAGACTTGGCAGATGTCCATGACGTAAGTGGTGTAGCCGTGGAATATCTTCTCCGTATAGTGTTCTGATAAAAACAATTAAAATTATGAAATTAGTATCACTGTCACATTTAAATATACTCTTTATTGTAAATTGAATTAAAATCAAGAAACGTTATCGAACGAGTCAGTATTTCAATTATTCCCGTCCCGGGTCTGTAACTGTCCCGTGCACAACCCCCATTTTTATTTCAATTATTGCTAAAAATGTGGTTAACGCTTCAAAAAAACGAATAACAAAATTTAACCTACGAATCCTAACCTCAATTAAATTTTTCAGATTATTTTTCTTCCGATTTATATTATTAATAAAATGTTCAAACTTTTTTGTTCTGGTTTAACAGAATACGATTTGAGACTCGACCACTGAAAATTTCTAACAAAATCTTGGTTGATCAATTCGGTTCGCAGATTCCTAGTAAACATATTTAATATCAATTGCTAGACTTAAGAAATCAAATTTTAAAATATAATTTCTGGCTACTGAAGCCCAAAGAGCGAAACCAATTAGAGAGACAAAAACAAAACAACAGTTTCGACCGTTAGATCTCTCTTCATGTTTTGGTCTTTTGCTGCCGCTCTTTTTGTTTCAGTCTTTTGACTTTTGATCTATCGACGTGAAACCGTTGGAACTCATGAGCATATATAGAATTAAAAAGATTTAAAATATTTTTAGTTTACCTGGTGAGTGGTACTCGTAGAGACGAGCGAGATTATACTGCGAGAGATTGGCGACTGGAAACCAGCGTTGCACTTTGAAATCTATGCAAGTCGTTCGGTTGTCCAGCTTGAAATTAAACAAAAAATAAATTGTCACCCATTAAAATAATTAACAGAGTTTACAATTACAATATGTAGCCACAAGCATCCCCGGATGGGGCCTATGGCGGAGGTCGAATGACCAGTTAAGGACAAAGGTGTGGTTGTCCTATCCTAAGAGGCTCTTGACTTGACTCATTTAGGCTATTCCACTGTCGACACACTCTGGGGAAATAGGAGTTGAAGTACGAGTCACATCTCCAATGCAGCTCCTCATCCATTCTAGTATGTCCCGCTCCTCTACACCTAGTAGGAGCCTGTCTCACAAATTCCCTAATTTTCACATTACAATCCCCCTTCAGAATACGAGCCAAAAGCCCAATATTGGTTTCTTTTCTACGATCCTCTAAATCTCTGGTACTAGTCGGGCAATAGGTAACAATTAACGATTCCATCCAATACTAGAATGTCAAAGGCTTTGCGAAAATCCAACTGACGAAACGTGCGACCACTCACATAATCAAAGTAGGCGTAGATCTTCTTATTGTCGACGGACATGCGTCGCAGGTTGGGCACCTTCTTGCTGCGCACGTACTCGAAGAAGTGCGGTTTGTCCTGGTAGTATCCGGTGGGCACGTCCAGCTCGAACACGGCCACGCCACTGTGGCTGGAGTGGTTGGTGAGCAGCCAGCGCTGGCAGGCGCGGATGCTGATGTGAGAGTTATTCTTGCCTCCATAGCGGGCCAGCACGTCCAGCTCAAAGGCACGTACCGGTGGCCGGATCAGGCGCTCCGGCAAGTCCACGCTGTAGCTCACGTCCAGCTGCGAGATGGCGTAGCCGGCGCCGCGGGCCAGGATATCGATATGGCCCCACACTTTGGGCAGCTATGGATCACATGATAGAAAAACGGAATTGCAGAAGGACGATTGATTAACTGCGATGCAACTCGGACAATCGGGTCCTCAATCTTATTGCACATATAAAACTAGCTTACCTCCATGATTTGCAGTTCGGCCAAGTTCTGAGGATTGATCTTGAGGGTATCCTCCTGTTTGGGATTGGAAGTGGATCTCAACGTGATTCGCATGTCTGTGACGTCGCGAATCCTGGCTCGGAAGGTGAATTCGGTCAACGCTTGCATCGCAATTAGGGTATCCTGAGAAGTAAACGGGATTTTGTAGTCAATAGGCAAATGGAATACATTTGAAAATTTTCGGCGTTACTTTGTTAAGTTAGCAAAATATCATTTCTTATTTTTTTAGAACAGCAGATTGTTGATTTGTACTAATTAAACAATGCGAATATGTGGAAAGCGTTTGATCGCGTTCATTGAATATGGACAAAGTAAACGGGATTTTGTAGTCAATAGGCAAATAAAATTATACATTTATAAAAATTCGACGTTACTTTGTTAAAATAACAAATTATGATTTCTTACTTTTTAGAACTGCACATTGTTGATTTGGACTACCTAAGCAATGCGAATGTGTGGAAAGCGTTTGATCGCGTTCATTGAATATGGACAAAGTAAACGGGATTTTCTAATCATTAGGCAAATGGAATACATTTGAAAATTTTCGGCGTTACTTTGTTCAGATAGCAAATATCATTTCTTATTTTTTTAGAACAGCAGATTGTTGATTTGGACTAACTAAGCAATGCGAATGTGTGGAAAGCGTTTGATCGCGTTCATTGGATATGGACAAACTAAACGGGATTTTGTAGTCATTAGGCAAATGGAATAGATTTAAAAAAATTCGACGTTACTTAGTTAAAATAACAAAATGTGATTTATTATTTTTTAGAACTACACATTGTTGATTTGGACTAACTAAGCAATGCGAATGTGTGGAAAGCGTTTGATCGCGTTCATTGAAAATGGACAAAGCTTGTGATCGCGTGCTTTGGATTCACGCGAACTGATAAGAATTGCGAAAATAGATTTTCTCAATTTATTTTTAAAATATGCACAGGTTTTATTTCACTTTTAATATTCAGTTTCCGAAGAACACGTGTTCTTCGTGCTTCATAAGACGGTGCTCTTTCTAAAAACTCTTCAGAAGATAACAATTTATAAGTTTCCTTCTCCGGCCAGACTTCGACAATGTGACCAACTGATCACCAACAGGTGGCGAGAACTTATTCTCAAATAAAAATATAATTACGGCTACTTTTTTATATTGAAAGCACGATCGCGTCATCTACTAAATATTTACCTGAGTGGAAATGAAGCCTCCGTCGGTGCTGCGCATGGAGTTCAGAAATCGAACCATGTTCTCTTGGTACAGTCCCTCTTTGGCGATGTACACCAAGAGGGCGTAACTGGTCGCCTCCACACTCAAAGCATCGTCCATGTACGGCAATCTGGGCAACTGCAGGGGGCGCTGATTGTCGATGTAGTACTCGCTAACACGCCTCTCCACCCGTGACCAATACGTTTTTCCCTCTAGTAATGAGAGAGATTGGAAACCAAATCAGATTTATATAAATACACATGTCTTGGAACTCATCAGGCATTCAATTTTCAAGTTGCCCCTTAAACGTTAGCAATCACTGCATGCTTGAATGGAACACAACATTGCCCAGTATTCAATCTGATTGTCTTCAAGGATATTTTATCACTCAGTGGAGATATAGAAATTTTGGAAGGTGTAAGATTGGTAATTCGAATTCAAACCTTCGTCGAACTTGATCTTGTCCAGCATAGCGAATGCCACTCCCTGCTCGGGACTGTTGACCAGTGTCAGCGCATAGGCCACGATGGCGATCTCGTAGGCGTCGTTGAGCGAGTGCAGTTGTTTCTCCAGGAATTTGGTGGCCTGGGATTTAGCCGACGAAGCCTGCACCCGGAGAGGTCCGGGAATGTCGGCGATCTCGCCCAGCGTGATCAGGACGAAGGCGGTCAAGGGAATACTTCGGTGACGCGGGTTGAACTGGTTCTTGGTCTGGAGGTCAAACGAGATGGGGGATATTCATATTGCTTTGTGCTAACAAAATATGATGAGTAATTGCTGATAACAATATTAGAATTTGTATATCCTATATTATAAAACTAAGAATTGGATTTTGGTGTTCGGAGCAAAATTTCAGAACGGCTCATTGAAATCGCATATAAATGAACATACCGTAAGCACACCATCATAATTCGCTAGCGACGGATCTCAATTTTCAATAAAACATAATAAAAATAGCTTTACAACATTTTGGCTTTTGTAACGTTTCCCTTT
>JAQGBY010006720.1:0-12701 GCA_034698785.1 Mycogona germanica
CCCTAATCCAGACTCGACCCGAGATCCGACTAAAACCGGGTCGCCGATTTCAGCTCCATACATCCAGGAGCGGCGAAGAGGAACAGACGATCGATCTCGGTGACGGGCGAGCGTTTTCAATCAGGTACGGCCATTAATCCAGATATCTAGCTACCCGTGTGACAACGTAAATAGCAATTTATCTAAAACATATTCGTCACACACCGCCTTCGCGACACTAAATCGAAAATCGAAACCAGTCGACGCCGGGGTACACCACTGTAGCGGGGAATAGATGAAGCGACACGGGCAATTTGATTAGCGAAATTATTTGCAGGAGATTTACTGGGAATTCGCTAGGCCATGGCCAATCACGATAAACTGTTAGATCCTACGATTCAGAATTAATCCATTTCAAAAATAGAGAAAACATCGAAACAATTGAAACATGATATGGTTTTTTTTGCGCTGGAAACAATATACAATAACGAATATAATACTGTGCATGGTTTCCAGCGCACAGTTGTATCGCATAGACAATCAATTTACTTTTAAGACACGTTATCATTTCCTTTTCACACACCCCCACTCTATGCGTCCAATGGGAATCCCGAAAGGCTGGAACCCAATATCTATTCTTGAAATTAAGAAATCTCTGCCAAATTTTCTGATAATTAAAGAAATTCGATGTGATTCCCAATGTTGCCGCCAATGGAGAAGTAATTCTGGTGCATCGACCGTTTCATTGGATGATCGTCGGTGTACAGACGACAACTGACATCCCCCACACACACTTCACCCCATTTCCCATCGAACCCTCATCCCTCCAACCCCAGACACGTTACATATTTATGAGCGAGAAAAAGCAAGTAGAATATACCTTGAATCCTTTATGCCACTCCTTGATGGTGGCCTCGTCATAATTGGTGTGCTTCTTGAGGAAATCTATATCTTCCTTGCTCAATTTGGACGATTTACTACTGCTGCCACCCATCGGAGAACACGCTAACCCAATTAGAGGGCGCACTTGCGAAAAGAACGCTAACTTCTAGAGGAGAATATAAAAGATAAAATAGTGGCAGTCTCTCTCGATAGTCGATCGTATGCCGACACTCTCCCTGAGACCCCGCTGGACAACTCAAGTACCCAACTTCAAACCGCAGGGTGCAATTTTCTTTTGAAATTCAATGCGCTGGTTAATCTTCAGCATTGAATGCAAATTTCGTGGTTGCGGTTGAGATGCTTCGACTAGATTTCCTCCCCCCCCCCCCGATTTTGATAGCTTTCAATGCAAGAACTTTTAGCGGTCAAATCGATAAGAATCGATGTCACTTTACGCGCGAACCGCGATACAAGAATCGAGGCAGGGGCTGTGGCCGAGTGTCTCGGGAGTCTCAGGAGGACGTCTAGCGGAAACTGTCTACATTATAAATGTAGTAGGTGATGCGCAAGTCCGAGCGGGGAAGCTCATCGCGTCCTGATTGTTGTCAATCAGTTGCAATTCAGTGGGGAAGGGGGGACTGGAATGCGGGGGAGAAGGGCGGACATGTATCCTATTCCTCTACAAAAACCTACTACCACACCACACCCTACCCACTAAACAGCATGAAAGCCCGGCTAGAGAGAGAGGGAGGTTCCATTTGGTCCAGAGGCCCCCAAAGACAATAAAAAATTGAAATGACAACTGTTTTGCGATTGTCCATGCCCTTATATAAACACAACCACATCATTAAGGTTGCAATGCATTTGAATACCTAAAAACCTATATTTGATAAGAGAAATTAATCGACACAATTTGGGACACCTGTGACGAGTACGAAATAAATTAAACCAAGTTTAATATTCCGGGCTCCAATTATAACAGATCAAAAAATTAATAATAGTGGAATTGATTAACAATTGATACCGAGAACAAATTACTACTTATACAATATAGTGGTTAATTGTAAAGAAAACGCGATGTAGTATAGTGGTGACTGCACTGGAATCCGAAATAAAAGATGTAAAAGTGCCCAGGTCTCAGTATCAATTGTTAATCAATTCCACTATTATTAATTTTTTGATCTGTTGATCAAATTGTGTCCAGCAATTTCTTTTACCAATTTTATATTATATCTCCGGTGTCTTCTTCATTTTTGGACCTAAAACCCTACAGTTTAATTCGGTTTTGAATCCATTTTTCTTTCTATAAATATTTTGACGGAAGTGAATGACAAGACAAAACAAGATAAAGTGCATAAAGTGTTCTCCGTCCCAATTCGGCGCATTATCCGCACTACACTAGAGCCAGATTTTCGTCAGAATCCAGGGAATCGAACAAACGAGAGCCCACGTCTGGAACCGAACCGTGAGCAATCGCACCACTCAGCCTCAGCCTATTTTCAAATTCATTTTAAAAAAAATAAAGGTAGACATCAAAATTCTTAAAATGTCAGTGCTGCTACTGCTGCTGGCGCCAACACGGGTGACTGACCAGGGCCCAATCTCACCCCACTCGGGCCCCCGACTGCAAGTACCCGTATCGATCTCGAGGAAGTGCATGATGATGATCCCCGGGCAAGGAAAGAAAAGCCGATGACGCAACACGAGATAAAGAGTGCGTCGGCGTTCAAGAATGTATCTTTTTTTTGCTAGAGCACTCGCGATGTTCTTCAAGAACTAGAGTATCTTGGGTGACCAGTCAGGCCCGGGTGACGTTTCAACTCTCATATACAGCCTTGCCTGTACATGTACATAGAGAGAGCACGGTTTTTGACATTGTTACCGCGTGAACAGCTTCAAGCACGACTGTCATGCAATTGCCGAAACAAATGGACATTAGAGGGCACCCACCAAACGCATGTATATATGCCAGGGAGAGAAAATGCGGCACTATATATTCAGGTGTACCCATTATTCCAAATATAGAATCGCTGCAGCAATAGGTACGTTGTGTTGTTTTTGGCATGCGACAGTACAATGGCGGTCTGGTGACAGGACTGGCCTGGACCAACTGTAGTGTTTATTTTTAAAATTGGTATTACTTTTTATTCGGATAAAGTGAGGAAAATAGGACGAAACCTCCAAATCCTCCACCTTGACGCCTGGCACAAGTTCTTATGCTTGAATCTAAATAAATAAACCACACACGGAAAATCGAATTTTCACAGAATAGGAGTTTGTCGCCCAATGTACTAACATTTGGGCGTTTCCAAGCCAATGAAAACAAAAAAGACAATGACTGTAAAAAGTACGAGGATGATTTTTATGCAATCGGTGAATCTGTTTTTCATAAATTAGTATTTTATTTTATTTAAATGACTTTTTGTATCTGTATCAAGAGATTGTCGCCTGTGATAGGCGTCAGTTATAATAAGTTTGAAGTACATGTAACCAGTGTACATGTACATTTTAATGATTTTATAATGTTATGCATGTACTGAACACAAACACACATCTTACCAGTTGTTTTAAATTATGCACACACACACAGACGGAACGAAAGTTTCGACATCAATCGGTCACTTTCCGATTTCCCACTTCCCAGAGGTCCCACCAGGCGGACTGTCCCCAGACCTGGTAGACTCGTCAAACAGCGATTGTAGAAATACAGGATGATCGCACAGAGTCCCGCCTAGCTAGCCCGGTTTAGGATTCGGTGAGTGCTCGAGTGGAAAGCGTCGTAGTGGCCAAGTCTCTCGAGAATGACAAAAGCTACATCAGGCTCGATTCCCCCCAACTGCTCACCATTTCCATCTCTCCGCCCATAGCAGACACGACACGCTATCCATAAAACAACACGAGTGGCACCGCAAAGGAAAAAAGACCATTTCCATTCTGATAACGCGGCGGCTCCAGGACAGCACTGGCTGAAAGTCGACCTCACATATTGGAGACGTCGCACAGAATCGTTCTAGCAACGCAGTACGCAAATCGGCGCTAGCGCAACTCGTGCTGTTTTTCAGGTAGGGTTTTGCAGGAAGTCCTCCATTCCGAAGGAGAGAAGAAGACCACGAATCGACAAAAGTTCCGCAAATAATTTATGAGGAGCGTATATAAAAAGGGGCTGCAGCTTGCGGAGACACGCCAGCAGCGTGTGTGCAGAGAGGACAGGAAGAAACCTTGCGTTCACTACACGAAAAGTTAATCTTGGAGAACATTAAAATAATACTGGGTGTACATTCTTCACATTATTGACTCCAAAACTTGAAAGCAACTTTTGAGTAGGGGGTACCGGTGAAATTGTGACACTATGATAAAACAAACCGAATTAAAGAAAAATATAAATATCATTTATATCTTTATATGTATAGTTAGCAACAAATAAATTTGTATTTATTTAAAAAATCCGAAACTACAGCAACAAATAAACAAAATGGCCACTCTTTAAAACTATGATTGATAAAAGTAATGGTTGATTGACCATTTTATGTTTATTTGTAACTGTAACTGATACTACCTTACTATCGGGTTTTAAAAAATGAATGCAAATTTATTTGTTGCTAATTTGACATTCATCTTTTATTATTTATGTGTTTAGTTTATATTTATATATTTATACAATACATGTTTACGTTTCTAGTTAGACGTTACAATTTTTAAAAAAGGCGATGCTTGTAATTTTTTGTGGTAGGATTATATCAATATCTCTTCATTTCAAATTTAGATGTTCGTGGCACAAATTCCACTGCGATGCGTCAAATTTTTGAATAAATATCCCATATGTTTAAGCTGTCTCATGGAGATTTATTAACCGTTTTTCCGGGCGACTTTCATTTCGAGATTAAGTCGACAAAACTACAGAATGTACACCCTCTGCCGCCTGGTTACGTGCCGAGGGGCGGGCTGCTAAGTGCCGCTCACGCAAGAGGAAACAGTGAGTAAGAGTCGTGCGGTGGTGCCGCCACATCATACATGTACATGTACGCGTAGGTAACATCGGTTGCTGCAACAGCCTCGTTTCATTTCGACGTCACTCTTAAAACCGCACACAAAAATTATTACGGTTACACGGGCCGGCTGCCGACATTCGCGGTGGCGCGTTGACACCATGTATATGTGGCCGCACTGCTCGAGCGTCGAACAAGAGACGGACGGCGAAAATAAACCCCAGATACCAACGAAAATCAAAATAATTTCCGCTTAGGAGGCGCTCAATATTATATCAGCGAGTCCTGAGAGAGCGAGAGAGAGTGGGCCGGCCATTCAACAATCTTCTTTCTTCCCACCGACAATGCTTCCAGTCTTTTGTGACTGCATACTTAGAAGAGACGTCAACTTTTCTCTATCCGAAATGGATAAAAGAAATTCGCTGGGGAAATATGCTCAATTTTATATTTTGGTGGCAAGAGAGAGTGAGAGAGATGGACAATTTCAACATTCAGATTTCATTCGTCAGCACAGCAGCCTTGCAACATGAAAGTGAAAATTATATCCACTCAGAACATTTTCTTGTACCTATATGTCAATTGGAGAGTGGACTGAATTTTCTATTTAGTGTTCGCCATATTACATCTGCTTGGTGTGATTGCTTGCTTTTAAGGGGAAACAGCAATTCAGGCGTCGGTCCCGGTTAAAAGGATTCTCTTGTAGCACTCTTGGTGCTTAGGCACTATGTAAGGGGGCACATTTTCACCAGTACCCCGGGATCGAATAATCGAGAGCCCGTGCCGGGAATTGAAACCCGGGTCCGCCGAGCCACAGTCAGTAAGATGCATGTGCTCACTTGTAACAAATGCAACCGAAAATAGATGGAAGCTCTCTGGTTAGATGAAACAGGTGTTCGTTCACAACACAGGATTTGTGCACTCTTTGTGTTTGTGCATTGCAAAAAATATTCATAGAACAAATACGAGACGGAAACCATGGAAACTTGACGACGAGAAATTGTCCAGTCTAACGATGTCTCGCTTAAGTTCTACAAAGCGCACGATCCTTTTGATCCCAGCTAAGCCAGCTCATGATTTAAAAAAAAAATGTGTAAATAGAAAAAATGTATTAAATGCAATTTAAAAATTTAAGAAATCGGATTCAGCTGGCTATTTAAACAATCAACATGGGTATTATTATTAAGAGGAAGATCATTAATAAGACATACCTATCTAAATTTCGTGGCACGACTTTCCCGTATCTTTAATTGTTAAAAGAACACTAAAGTCACCTCGCGAATATCGGTTTTGCATTGACTATGTTAGACAAGCCCAGACCAAGAACGATCACATCTTGATCAACAACTCCACATCCCGTGAACACGAATCCGAGCTCTAGGCTTTCAACTCTTTCGGCCACCCAGTCGATCGTTGTTGGCCAGCAGCAGCACTTAAGCAGTCGACGACTAGGCGAGGACGACAATGAAATGATCCGCAATTACGCCAACCACACCCAGAGAGAACGGCCACCTCGCTCCAAGATGATATTTTATTAGTAGATACACACACACACATACAGAGGCCCAGGGCCGACTCTCGGGTCGTTATACAGTACTTGGTAAGAGCGAGTTTGTGTGTACTTTGAGTAAGTTGGGGTGTTGGGTTGTTGGCACGATGGGAATCGCACCAGCAGTCATGTCGTATTAATTAGAACAGATCTCTGCACCCACTCGGGTCACAAAATTCATCTGTCGAGTGCGCACTGACGACGGGATACAACGACCGAAACGAATCTCGAGACTTAGTGACGCTATGGAAAGTAGGCCTGTCTGAGCAATCTCATCCAAATTAACGAGAAGCCACCCTCTAAAGGCTCATCTGTAAGGCAAATGCCACTCGCGGCAAATTTTTAAGCAGTTTTGAACCAATCGACCAGAGGTCGCCCAAATATAGAACCCCTTCCACGATTAACAAGCGTGAAATCATTCTGTGTATTTATATAAGTCTATAAAATATAATAAAGCTATGACAATAATTTGACGAATTTTCAAACGATTTGCACGAACATAGATTATTCCATTTTGCGTCAAAAATAAATTGTGTGGTAGTAGTGAAAGAGAAAAAAATTGGCATTCGAAGAATAATCATTTCACTTCGAAAATCAGGATTCTACGAAAGAACCTTGTCAGAAATGAATAGTAACTCAGCTGTTATTCCAAATAAAACTTTTAAAGCACTGGACTCGTAAACCAGAGACCCGATGATGTTCGAATACCAGCAGCTAAAAAAATTCTTTTTCAAAATTACTAATCACACTGCTCTTCTTTTCCGTCCTGACACAACATCCAAACACAAGCACATTATTACACTACAGACCTCGATTTAGAAGGAGTAAAAAACACACAATGAGAATGACCAATTTACGGAATCATGGGCATTGGCTGTTGTATACACTGCAGCGTGTCCTTGTTTCGGTTATTCTCGATTCGCAAATAGTCCTTGCCAATTGAGCGGCCGTAAAAACGCTCATGTGTCATTACGAGATACTTAAAACATGCAGACACGCAGCAAGTATTACGACAGTCATTAAAATAGGGCTCGACAAAAAAGCGTCTATTAACTAAGAGCCGCAGTGAACTCGCGATTGAAGTTCACTTTCTATATACTACTGAGTATATAGGGACATCGTTCGACTGTCATGTTGTCGCCGATCGAAAGCAACGTCGTAAACACAGGAAAATTGTCGTCCACAAACAATTTTCCAGCTCGCAAAAAAATGAAAAAGAAATATTGAAGTGTGTGGCAAAAAAAAATGAAAAAGAAATATTGAAGTGTGTGGCAAAAATAAAATGGTTCGACCTTGTCACGGCGGCGAATATTTATCGGCGATTTCTAGAACGCGACAGGAACGTTGCAAACAATGCTACTAACTAAATTCTCCCCGGAGATTTACAACGCACGATTGTGTAATACAACCCACTTCCCCTTGGATCCCCCTTCCCCAACCGCTGCAACAATAGCTAAAAAAAAATAACACAAGAGTACATTTACGGTGTATGATTGAAGCGACAATTTACGAACTGGCAACCGCCAATGTGTCTTTTTCGCAACAAAAGCCCGATAAAGACACTAGTGAATTGAAAAAGAACTATGGGGACGGAACGTCTTTACGTCGCCAAACCGAGTGTAAATTACGTCCCACCAATGGGAAGAAAAAAAATTGCTCTATTAATAAAAATGAGTTTGAGATAATCGACGTGAGAAACGCGACATTGTGACGTCACTATATTAAAGAGTACTACCACCCGTCGCAGATCAGTTGGTCATGAGACAAGTGGTGAGTGACGACGTTCCCTGTTTCGAGCAGATTCTGGTTGGATTCCTGAGATTATTCTGGGGTACTGGAATGCCGAGTAGTGGCTACAAAATATTCCACTACAGTTGTGAAAATAAGTAGGGTTGCGTTTATTCCCTGGTCCAGGTCACCTAGCCCTATTCAATCCAGGATTCAGCGAGACGGTAGTGGAACGGGGAGCTAGCACACAGCGTGTGCGACGATCCACAACGAGCCTTTCGATACAAGTACAGCATTTATTCATGAGCCTAAAGGAAGAGGAATTAGCTTTTGGAATGGATAGGATGAGTGGTGGTCCGCCGGGAGCAGGTTCGCCTCCTCCCTAAATAAATTCCCACCGACGCTTAGACAACAGAATGCAGGAATCATACGAAATGATTAAATTTAGCGTTGGCGGGAGCCGATCAATACTCGACAACTGAGGATTTGATGCTGGCGCGTTAGAGGAGAAACATCAAAAGTACAGACTGGAAGAGAGCGAGCTGTTAAATATTAATTGCCATTACAGAAGAAAGAAAAAATAATGTGGCCCAGCTGGAAACAATCGATCCCGGATTAACTTTGGAACATCTTTTTTTTGCAATTATTTTTCTGTATTCTTTTTGGCACCAGTGCCGCCCTTTCATCGTATGGTGGCGCAAGAGTGTCCTCATCCATCAGCTTCATTGCCTGAACTTTTCCTAATTTTAATTCATTTCCACACGAACCGAGATTCGAACCCAAAACCACACACAACATTACAATCTGAGGCAGAAAATGTATTCCATTTTCCAATTAATTCAAAAGTAGAATCATTGATTTTGACAATTTATGATTCTGCATCCCAATATCCTGCGTTGAAAATGTCAGAGTTGGCTATTTGCTCCCACACGAAAGCAGCAGCTCGACGTGGACTCTAAGCTGCAAAGCGCTACAAAAACCTAAATATCTCTCAATTTAATATAAAATGCTCGACGCTCGACAGACAGTTCCGGTTCTTCGCCATTTGCACGCAAAAAATCAATTCCATAAATAAGCAACTCGACCAGACTAGTAGACATGTCCGACGTCATGCAGACTATTGAAATATGGGAGAAAAGAAAATATTGGCAACGATTCGAAGAACTAATCTGTTCCGAGAAGACATCACCATCAAGAAGTCAAATATCAGATAGGTGTGTGCATTGTAGAACCATAAATAAACGTTATTCTACGTTTTTCCGCGATAAACGACTACTTTTGAGTCTTAAAACATCATATCATGGTGTTTACCGTGCCATGGAAGCGTTTTAGAGAATTCATCGTTTCTGAAGAAAATCAATGGAGACACACACACCGCCTGAAGAAGCCGTTAACAAAACAATGTAGACATCAAAAGAGGAAGCCGTAAACTTCACAAACCCTTATTCAATGCGTGCACGAAATGTCATCGAATCGAACGATTTATCACGAACAGTTTGGAGTAATGTTTTCTTTTTTGTGGCCCGTTGCCAGATCACAGACAGCTGGTAAAACACTTTGCATATAAAGAATATTCATGGCACCAACAACCATCGAATGCAGAAATTTCGAGTGCAACTTAATCTAACTGCCAAGTCATTGGAGTTAAAAAGGGGCGCGTTGGAATAGTCCGGTTTTATTTTGTTGAAGCTGGAGAACCAAGTGGCTAAATGCCCGGAGGCAAAAAGAAAGCAACAGCCTATTCAAAACTAGCTATTCGCCAATACAAAAAATACCCAAAACCATTGCAATTGTAATCAACAGAGATCACAATTCAAATTAATCTCGAATGACTAATACAACAACACACTGAACCCCTTAGCGCTCGAAACGACAAAAATACTTGTCACTGACAAACCTAAAAATTAACGAATAGCATTTCGCGTACTATATAGCCCCATCTTAGGTTTCGGCAATTCATTCATTAGAAAATATTGCCACTTCTACTTCAATGAAAACGAACATTAATCTTTTTATGGAACAAATCATCCGTTGGCTCCGGTCCAATTAAAACCTACTTCTTACGGCTTACAAACTACATCCGCATCTTCTCATGTACTCCATCGCCAATCCAGTCACGATCACACGGAACACACACACTCATCCAGCCCATATTTGCGCACAACTTTTACAACCAATAACAGTTGGCCAGACGTCTAACCTATAGTCAATAGCTTTATTATACACACGTCCCGCAGGCATGGAGGTGCCGAGCACGGACGCGTCGGGCCAACATCATCTCGGACGGAGAGGAACTCTCCTCCAGAATACACCGCATCATTTGTAGGCTGGATCGTAAAGGAATGGACTGACGGGCGTACCGTTCTAGTTGTACAGGAGTGCCGGAGCGAGATCGACAATTGTATCGATTGATCAACAAACGAACGCTATAATGTCCGAGAGATTGCAGCACGAGAAAGTCATCAATATTTATGAGCGCAGGAAAAAGATGAGCTGCCTACGATTCAGGTTCTCCGTAGCTCCACAGCAGCCCTCGTCAGTTTTGTGGCCGAGAATCAATCTGGAGTTTCGTATCGGCGCATGCGCCGCTGACCGCATCCCTCCGCGGGCAATGCGTCGGGGAAAAAATTGACCCAATATCGAGAAGAAAACATCGGAACTTTGCCAGATAAGGGATTCGAACGTAGAACTCTGACCGCAATCAGATTTCTGGCGATACGTCAATGTACGTCAATATACGTCATTCGGTGTTCGGTCCGCCATTAAATGTTCCAGAACGCTTACAATGGAATAAGCGGTCACTGCATCAAAGTACACAACCGGGTTGAACTAAATAAAAAAATATATTATTCTTGTGGAATCGTCACAACCGAGTCGAAGACCTGGATATCGTTTCCCGACGAATCTTCGACGCCATGTGATTGGATATTTTGCTAGCGAAGTTGTCAAATGTCGCTAAATTAGCCAATCACAGGGCGCCGAAGATTCATCGGGAATCGACACCCTGGTGAACGAATTCCGGCAACTTCAATCTGATTTCTACCCCCTAACTAAGTTATTTTTAAAAATTATATAGAGTTCGCCAAAGTGGTCAGAGCGAAGTGGCAAAAATTTCGTCGTTTATCAAACGCTGCCATGAACACCACTTCATCAAGGTAATCCTATAAAATTTAAATATTTATTTTTTATGTTTCTCTGGAAGCTGAATGATCTGGACCAGAGTCGGAATCGCCTTCCCTAAGTAGTATTGTTCGCGAATGTCACTTAATCCCTAAATATCATAAAAAAGCGAGTAAACAACTTGCTACGGAGTCAGGTTGTTCGGTTGCTCGTGTCGCGATAGGTTAAATATTTCATAGCCAAAAAATATGGGAAAATCCGATACGAAGACATTTAACCTGTGCCGATGGAGTTGAACCGCACGCTGCTCGAGGCGACAAATGACGCGCTCGGAATAATAACTGGGCAAGAGCGGGGCTCGAAACGAAACTGCAATGTCAATCTCATCAGTAAAAACAAGCGTGGGTCCAAGGATAACCCATTTAGAGTGTGGTAGATAGGAGTAGATAGGAGAAAAGAAATGAAAAAGAAAAAAGAAAACCTGAACGATCCTCCGGAATTCTGCGAGACCTTGAATATTGTCTTGAGACCCCAGTGTCAGCAGCATATTTGACCATTGAAAGTAGGCCAACGGTGTGAAGCGGGAAATAACTTAATATAATAACTAGATATTTTTATTTTGTTTTGTTGTGTTATGTTCAACGGTGACCTGAATGAGTTCATAATTATTGGGGAAGCGTGGAACAATCGACTAGGCACGGGATCTCAGGAGGACACAAATGGTGACTAACGACCAGATTTTGCAAAGGCCGATCAGTTTTCATTCGTGACTTGGGTGTGTGCACAGTACATATACACAATGCAACTGTTTGACCGTCGGCTGGCTTTAGCGAAATTGCAAAATAGTTGCCGACATTTTTCTATATACAGAATAAATGTCGTAAACAGAAGAAATGTTTTTAAATTTACAGATACTTGTTCAATAAAATATAACTAGTTTACAAGAAAAAATATTCTATTTCTTTCTGTCGTAAACAGAAGAAATGTTTTTAAATTTACAGATAAACTTGTTCAATAAAATATAACTAGTTTACAAGAAAGAAACGCCCAACTTGTTTTTTCAATAAACGTCTAAATCCCAAAAAGAAATTTCTAAGAAACACTAAGATATAAAAACACGGGAGATTTTTTGTATTACGTAGTTTCAGTGTAAATAATTTTCTAAAAAGCTATACAAACTGAATTTTTCTGGCTTAAATTTTTCGATTTGGTCCTGGAAATGCGTCAGCCCTGACTAGTGTCTTAACGATGATTATGACTGGCAAATTAAAATACTTCCAATCTGTAAAATTAAAATACTTCCAGTCTGTAAAACCAAGTTAACAATCGACAATTGTAGGGAAGTAGACGAAGGCCAGCGACACATTGTTTAAATTCGCTCACCGAGTGAGCACTTCCTTTTTGGACAACATTTTGTCTAATTCCTGCGCGAATGCAAAATGTCTTTTTAATGACAAGTC